>ML367815.1:0-26428 GCA_005239505.1 Nicotiana paniculata
TCAATCAACTACAACAAGAACGTAGTTGAACAAATAGAGTTTAATCAACAAATCAAAGCTATACTAATATCACAATAAGTTTATTCCCCGATGGGTTCCACAAGAAATTAGCTAAACAAATTCATAAGAATAAAATCTAAAACAACTAGCATAATTAAACTACAAAGTAAAGAAGAAAATATGTACAAATTGATGTTTTGCCTTGGATCCACTCTAATCTCGAATCTCTGTGTATCTCTGTGAATCTCCCCTTGTAGTTGTGTTTTAGGAGTCTATTTATAGGTTTAGGGTGAACCCTAATCGTGTAGGAGACTTCTATTTCAATTAGAAAACACTTAAACCCGTCAAAACTCGATTTCTGGCCGACTGGGGGACCCTGGCGTTTGGACCAAAACGCCTGGATAACGCCAGGCCAGGGCTGGCGTTTCAGCCCAAACTCCTGGCTAACGCCAGGTATGGTCAGGCTGNTGGTTCAGGATACGTTGGGTAAGGCGAAGTTGATTCAAGAGCAGATTCACATAGCGCAGTCTAGGCAGAAGGTTTATGCGGACTGGAAGGTCCGAGACGTGTCTTTCATGGTTGGGGATAAGGTGTTGCTGAAGGTGTCTCCCATGAAGGGTGTTATGAAATTCGGGAAGAGGGGGAAGTTGAGTCCCAGGTTCATTGGGCCATTTAAGGTGCTTCAGAGGGTTGGGGAGGTGGCTTATAGGCTTTCTATGCCTCCTAGTCTATCGAGTATTCATCCGGTATTCCATGTTTCGATGCTCCGAAAGTATGTTGGTGACCTGTCTCATGTTTTGGACTTCATCACGGTTCAGCTCGAGGGTGATATGTCATATGAGGTAGAGCTAGTGGCTATTTTGGGTCGACAGGTCAGGAAGTTGAGGTCTAAGGATATAGTTTCAGTGAAGGTTCAGTGGAGAGGGAAGCCGGTGGAGGATGCCACCTGGGAGACCGAGTGGGAGATGAGGGACAAACATCCTCACTTATTCGAGACTCCAAGTATGTTTCTAGACCTGTTCGAGGATGAACGTTAGTTTAAGAGGGGGACGATGTAACGACCCGGCCGGTCGTTCCGTGAGATTTACCCCGTTTCCCCCACTTATGCATTTTTCATATATTGCTAGCCTGTTTTTGTTGTGTTGGGTCAGTTGGTTTGGGTCCGAAGTGGTCATGGTGAGAATTGAGGCATTTAGTCTCCTAAAGTAGCCTAAAAGTTGAGAAAGTCAGCTGAGAGTTGACTTATTGGTGAACGACCTCGGAATGCGGATTTTATGGCTCGCATAGCTTCGTTAGGTGATTTGGGACTTAGGAGTGTGTTCAGAATGAAGTTTTGATGTCCGGTGTAGAATTAGACTTGAATTGGCGAAGGTTAGTTTTTGGCAATTTTCGGTCGGCAGTGGAAAATAGTTCATCGGGGTTGGAATGGGATTCCAGAAGTTGGAACAGATTCATAATGTCATTTTGGGTATGTGTGAAAAATTTCAGGTCAATCAGAGGTGTTTTGGTTGGTTTCTGCGTAGTTGGCGAAATTTGGAAGTTTCAAAGTTCATAGGCTTGAATTTGATGTAATTTTGGTGTTTTCGTGTTGTTTTTGGTTTTTCGAAGGCTCGACTAAGTTTGAATGATGTTATGGGGTATGATGGTAGGATTGGTTGAGGTCCGGGGGCCTCGGGTGTATTTCGGATGCTCAAATGGGCACTTTTTGGCCTTGAGAAGCCTGTTGTTTTCTGGTGTTTTAGCAGCAGTGATTTCTTCACTACGATCGCGTGGATTCATCCGTGATCGCGTAGAGTAAAAGAGTGGGTCAGGCATTTTGTTCTATGCGATCGCGTGGCTAGGATTGCGATCGCATAGGTTGGTAAGGTAAGGCAGTGCGATCGCGTGGGTGTGGGTGCGATCGCGTAGAGGATTCTGAGGCGTGTGTGTGGGGTGGAGAGTTGTTCTATGCGATCACGTGTATTGGTATACGATCGCATTTAATGGATGGTCTGTGCATCGCGATCGCGTGTCTAATGTCACGATCGCACTGAGGAAAATTAAATGGCTAGGCAGAATGTTTTAAAGGCCATTTGTGCGAGAATAGTTCATTTTCCTCCATTATTGAACGAGTTGGGAGCTCTTTTGAGAGGGTTTGAAGAGGAAATTGAAGGGAATCACTTGGAGGTAAGGTTTTAAACTTCATAACTTGTTTATATGTCGTTTTTTAAGTAATTAAACCATAAAATTGTTGGAATTAAACCCAAATTTGGGGAAGAAGGGTGCATGGAAATTGGAATTTTCTTTTGAGGATTTGAGTGGAAAATTGTTGTCCGATTTTAGTGTTCTTGGTATGTCTAGAATCGTGGGAGGACGAGGATTCTAGTGATGTAAATTTTATCTAAATCCGAGATGTGGGACCGGGGATCGGGTTTGGTCGAATTTCTAGATTCTTGTATAATTTGATAGTTTTTGGTTGGGTTGAGTTTCTTTGGTATATATTAATGATGTTAAACTGGGTTTGGCTAGATTCGGAGCAATTAGGATCCAATTTTAGAGGAAAGAGCATAGCGGACTAGTGTTGTGGCCCGGTGGAGGTAAGTAATGCTTATAAATCTTGTCCTGAGGGAATGAAACCCCGGATTACGTATTTCTCACTATTTTTAGAATGGCGCACATGTCGGATGACGAGTATGTGGCGCGCAATGACTTTTGGAATTGGACTAGGTTCACTCCGCGGGAACTAATGAGTTGCATATTTTACTCAAAACCTAATGTTAAATTATGTTCTAAAGATTATTGAAATATTTGGGCTATAAGCTGTGTTTGGGGCCTCGTGCCGATCTGTTTAGACCCCTTGGGGGCTTTTTACTGCTGTTTTCCTCACTACATGTTGATGATTTCAGCCACATTGTGCTTACTATTTTTGAAACTCAGCCTGATTTACACTACGTTGAGATTTAAAAAATGATGTTTTGGGTCGAATACCCTGTTTTACTGATTCGCCCTAGGGGCTTTTTGAGTGGTTCTGCTGAGTGAGGCCAAGGGCCTGATTGTGAGGATATGATACGCCACGAGGTGGCTTGATATTAGCGCTTGGGCTGAAGTAGCCCCTCCAGAGTCTGCACACACACCCAGTGAGCGCACCGAGTGCCGAGTGCCGAGTGCCGAGTGACGAGTGATTGGGAGGTGATTGCGAGGTGCTGAGTGAATGTGAGGTGCTGAGTGACTGTGAGGTGCTGAGTGACTGATTATGAGTGACTGTGAGGCATGCCCGAGGGGCTGATTATGAAATATGTTTTGCCTGAGGGGCTATCTATGATTTTTACTACTTTCACTCTGGACTTATGAAATATGTTTTGCCCGAGGGGCCTATATATGATTCATTTCATTTTCATACTAAATCTTTCGCTTTGGAGTTGTTGAAAATATCCATTTTCCAAAGGATTCTTCTGAAGTTGGTTTTAAGGCATGATGATTTCATATATCTATGTTTATATTGTCGGAAAGTAAGGCTATGCTTATTGTGAATTGATGGCATTGATTTTTATGTGTTTCCTTGCCGCTTAGACTTGATTTATTTTCATTACTACTGAGTTGGCGCCCTCACATTACTCCCTGCACCCATGTGTGCAGATTCAGGTGCAGATACCGAGCATTAGCTATCTTTTTCGTGCGGAGCCGGATTGCGGGATTTAGAGGTAGTTGTTCAGCGTCCGCAGCATCTCTGTTGTCCCATCTTGTTGTACCTAGCCATTTATTCGGAGGTTTTTGTATTATAATAGTATACCTTTGGCTTTTTTTTTCTTAGATGCTTATGACATGTTGGCTCCGGTTTTTTGGGGTTGGTGGCACTGATTATTGGCCTAATGTATTTAGTAAACCCTGTATATTTTATGAAATGCTCGAAATTGGATTGGGATTTTGAAAGAAATTGTAAACATGGGATTATTGGCTAGCCTAGTTCCACGATAGGCGCCATCACGACCGGTTTGGGTTTTGGGGTCGTGACAATAAGTTGAGAATATATTATATTGTCCAAATCCATTTAGAAAAAGGAGAGGCTATCTTATTATAAAAGCATAAATACATTATCAATATACCACAATATCCCTAAATATTAGGCGGGAGAACTCATACGTAAAGGAGATAACTGCAATAATATATTTTTTGGACTACAATACCTTTTTTTGGTAATTAACTTTCTTTGTATTAATCACCAAAGCAACCACTACAAAACTATAGTTAAGCTACAACTTCGTTGACTATCTCAATTCTAACACAGCAACCTCAATCTACTAACAAGGACTATACATACTTCTACTCACTATACTAATAAGTATTTTTGTAATTGTATTATAGCTTTAGGTTCAACTCTAACATTACAAATATAGGTTATCTCTCTTACTAAGATATCACAATTACGATATCTTTTTTCAAAGATACGATTATTCATTTCCAGCCAAAGAGCATATTGTAACGACCCGACCGGTCGTTTTGCGTTATCGGACCCCGTTCCCCTAAATGAAACCTCCCATGGCGGCTTATTATGATTTATGACTTGCGGGGACTGGTGGTCCGGGATTCGGAAGTGTTTAGAGTGCTATAGGAGCATTCGATTCCTTAAGGTTGGCCTTTAAGGCCAAGTTTGACTTCGGTCAACATTTTTAGTAAATAACATCAGAATCGAGTTTAGACGATTCCGGTAGCTTCGTATGATGATTCCGGACCTGGGCGTATGTTCGGGATGGGTTTCTGATGACCCTGGAGCGTTTCGGCGCCCAATATTGAATTAAGAGTTCCTTAAGTTCCTATTATGGTTTGGGACGTGTTTTTGCAATATCGAAGTCCGAATGAAATTCCAAAATCAGGAATAGTTCCGTAATGTTATTTATGACTTGCCTGCAAAATTTGGTGTCATTCTGAGTAGTATAGGTCGTTTCGGCGCGTTGCTAGCGAAGTCTAGAAAACTTAAAGTTCCTAAGTTTGGTTCTAGGAGTTTTGAGGTGTGGTTTTGAGTTTTAGCATTGTTTTGGATGTTCCGAAGGTTCGAGCGAGTCCGTATTATAATTTGGGACTCGTTGGTATATTTGGACGGGGGCTCAGGTGGGCCCAGGTGCCTCCCGAACACTACACGAGGCCAAAAACCAGCTGAGTTAGCTGCTGGTGCACCTGTTCTGGTGTGACGGCAGGTGCGGAACCGCTCCTACGGTCCCAGCCTCACAGGTGCGACCCCCAGTGGTCAGACCAATTATCGTAGGTGCAGACAAAATTCCGCAGGAGCGGAGCCTCATGTGCAGTCTCCACTCTGCAGGTGCGGGCCCAGGCATCCTAGTCCATTTCCGCAGGTGCGAGCTTTTGCTCGTAGGTTCGAGACCGCAGGTGCGGTCCTCGAGCTGCAGGTGCGAAAATGTTGTCCAGACAATGTGTTTTTATACACGGGAAATAACTCATTTCCCTTATCTTCATCTTCTTCCTTGGGGCGATTTCCACCATTTTAGAGGGGCAAACGACCTGGTCGTTGAAGGTAAGTAACTTCCACTCTAATATTAGCTTCATGAATGAAATACTAGCTTAATTAACTACCTAAATTAGTGGAAATTCAAGAGTGGGGTAGTAACCTAGGGCTTCCGTTAATGTGAGAATTTACCCATTGAATTTGCTATGAAATCAAGTAGAAATCGTATATTAATGATCCTTAGGCTATGGGTGAGTGTTTCCTTCATGAATTTGTGGAATCCGAGCATGTGGGCCCAGGGTTGGATTGTAGAATTTCTTCAAGAATGGGAAATTTACTAAGTGAGTAGGAGAATTTCCATGTTTTGAGCATAAATTAATGAATTTGTATAACATTTGGCTAGTTTCGAGTCCTCGGGTGTAGAGTTCGAAGTTTCGGGCGCGTTCTTGGTCCGGGAAGTAGGTTCGACACGAGGTGAGTCTCCTTTCTAACCTTGTAAGGGGGGATTTTCCCCATACGTAACTATAAATAATTGCATGTTCTTATTTGCAGGGGTTACGCATGCACAAAGTGACGAGAGTCCGTGCGTAGCTACTACTATATTATGTTGGGTAGTTCTAGGACTCACGAGCATGCTTATATGTGCCTTACATGTATTCCTAAATGTATCTTGATTTGCTTATTATCCTTGATTTGGCATAAGAATATTAGGAAGTGGTGGTCCATAATATATTGCTTAGGTTCTTGCCTTAAAGAATAATCTCTGATAATTCCCTAAAAATTGATAATTTTATGTATGTATGCGGCACCGCGCCACATGTATGATTCGTGAGCGGAATAGACCTACTATTATGTCAACCGCGTTGCATGTTCGATTCGCGAGCGGGGTAATAGATGCATCTATGGTTCGAGCCGTTCGACCCTCGGTAATGCACATGTTAGTTTTCGCGACGTTTCGACTGTACGTGTCTGGCCTATTATGTGTTGTGTGATTTACTGGGAATTTGTTGTAATTATACAAACTGGTTTATGTTAATAAGGGAATTTAGTGCATTATGTGTTAATGAAATTTGACATGCAAAGGTAAATACTACTATACTTGAAGATATGTATCTCCTTGTGATTTCTACAACTGTTATGCCTGCCTAGTTCCTATTAAATCATGTTATTTAGAAATGTTGACCCTAGTAAGTATAACGCCTACCTCTCGTCACTACCTCTTCGAGTTTAGGCGGGATACTAAATGGGTACATATTCGTTTATGTATTCATGCTGCATTTCTTTACTTAATTGTACAGGTTCTGAGGTTTGTGCATCTGGTTATCATACCGCATCTCGATTCTGGTCTCAGTTGGACCCGACTTCACGGTGATCTGCTTCTCCTAACGATCCTCGGCGGCACCTTGGAGTTTTCTTTTGCTTATTTCCCGTCTATTCATTTCAGATAATGGGATTGTGTATTATGTTTTGTATATTCTGTTAGTATGCCCGTAGAACTTGTGACACTAGATCCTGGCACACACGTAGTGGTTATTTTGATTTACGAGTTGTATCTATATATATATTGGCTCATTTCTCAGCATGACCGTTTTGATTAAAAAAAAACTGGTTAACTATCCTCGTCAAATCACGTTTTAACTATTAAAAACTGAGCGTATTTTTTTTAAAAGTGTTTAAACTAATAAAAAGGATCCTTTAGTAAATGTTAGAGTCGGCTTGCCTGACCCCCCTGTTGGGCGTCATCACGACCTCAGTTAGGATTTTGGGTCGTGACACATATGATGCTTCTGCGTACACCGGTCTGAAGATGCTGACATGTATAGACTTCCCTTTTGCTTTCTTGATGATCCACTGCATATGTTGTTGCCAATTGCTTCTGTTTCCATGGTCTTCTTGAATCCATTTCCATAATTTACTCCATAATTCTAATGCATAAGTACAACATAGAAACATATGATCTCTTGTTTCTAACTGTCCTTGGCATAATACACAATTCTGATCAATACTCAGCCCCCAACTTGTTAGTCTATATTTGGTAGGCAATCTCCCTTGTAACATTAACCAGAGACTAAACACAGCCTTTGGTCGAGCATAATTCTGAAATACCAAGCTTTTCCAATTCACCCTTGGTAAGTCTCCCAGTAGTTGTAGATATACATGTCTAATAGTCTCTTTATCATATCTTGTGCATTGAATTTGCTGTAGAATGTCCCTGGAAGCAAATATTCTTCGAACCATCCAGCTAGCTTGCTTTGGAATACTCATGTTCTGAATCTGTTGTTGCTTGATGTAGTAGGCATTGATCCACCTAATCCACAATTTGTCTTCCTTGTGAGATAAATCCCAACAGACCTTAGCAATTGCAGCCTTGTTCCCGAGCATCAGATTAATGATATTCATACCCCTTGCTGATTTTGGAGTACACATCTTGTCCCATGCCACATAACTCTTTCTAGTTATAGTATTACTTCCTGACCATATGTAGCTTCTACACATAGAAACTATCAGCTTTAATACTTTCATAGGTATAATGAACAACTGAGCCTAATAGGCTTGAATACCAAAAATGACAGATTTAACTAACTGAATTCGACCAGCATAAGACAGCTTCTTGACAGTCCAAGATGAAATCTATCCTGTGATTCTATCAATTAAGGTGTCACGACCCAAATTCCAACTCAGGCCGTGATGGCGCCCAACACGGAGTCGGGCAAGCCAACATCAGTTTACTAGCGAGATTACTTTACTTATTTAAATATTTAAGTACTCATCAAATTTTTGATTTAGAAATCATTAAGAAAATAGTCAAGTGATGCAACTTGATTAAATGAACTCAAAAGATCGTTTGCCAGTATAGAAAAATATTAGAAAATCAACTACGTGTGCCAAGACCTAGTGTCACAAGTCCACAGGAAACTAGTGGAATATACAAAGTAGACAAAATAAATATACAACTGTCTGAAAGGGGTAGACAGAAATATAAAAAAAAATAAAATAATAGAAACTCCACAGTGCTGCTGAGGAACGCTAGGAAGAGAAACTCACCGTGTAGTCTAATCCAGAAAGTACCCTCACGATCACGCTCCGGTATGATAACCAGATGCAACAGCCTCAGAACCTGTACAATTAAGTACAGAAGCGTAGCATGAGTACATATAAACCAATATGTACCCAGTGAATATCCCGTCTAAACTCGAAGAAGTAGTGACGAGAGGTAGACGTATTACTCACTAGGGTCATTAGCAACAATATAATTAAACAGATTTAATCAGGATTAGCAATTATGGAAATCAAGTAGACATGGAATATCAAGTATATGAACTATCATCTAGCTTCAAGTGCCAAATAATAATTATAATAAAAGTCCAAATTCCCCTTCCACATAGAACAATTCATTTGATAATAATAATAAGAGTCTCAGTAAAATACATAGCATATAGTATGCCGAGGCGTACGGCCGAAGCGACACAAAAATTAAATGTGCATTGCCGAAGGGTCGAACGGCTCGAGCCATAGATGCATCTATTACCCCGCTCGCGAATCGATCATGCGATGCAGTTGACATAATATAAGGCTACCCCGCTCACGAATCATACATGCGACACATGTGCTCGTATACATACACAGAATTATCAGGAAATTCAGGAAAATATAGAGTTTATACTTGGAAAACAAGAATCAAGGCAACATCAAGGTTTAAACGTAACCTTCTATTCTCTCATACTAGCTCAAGGATAATAATCAACTAGGAATACATACAAGGATACAAGTAAGGCATATAAGCATTCTTGTGGGTTCTAAAGACTACCCCACATAACATAGTAGTAGCTACGCACGGACTCTCGTTACCTCGTGCGTGCGTAGCCCTCGCAAATAAGGAAAATTCAATTATTTATAATTACCTATGGGGACAATTCCCTCTTACAAGGTTAGAAAGGAGACTCACCTCGTGCCGAACCTACTTCTCGAACCAAGAACGCGCCCGAAACTCCAAACTCTACACCCGAGGACTTGAAACTAGTCAAATGTTATATAAATACATTAATATACACTCAAAAGTATGAAATTCTCTTACTAGCTTAGCTAATTCATCATTCTTGAAGAAATCCCAAAATACACCCTCGGGCCCACATGCTCGGATTCCGGAAATTTTTGAAGAAAACACTCACCCATAGCCTAAGGATCATTAATATATAGTTTTTGTATGATTTCATGGTGGATAAGTGGTGAATTTCTCTAAAGTTCATCAACCCTAGGTTTCCACTCTAACCCCTTTGATTTACACTACTTGGGTGTTAATCTACCTAAGATTGATGTAATAAACCAAAATTTAAATGGAAATTACTTACCTTTTAGTAGCTAGGCCGAATACCCTCTTGAAAGCTCTCAAAATCGCCTATGGTGTGGAAGAAATGGTGAAAAATGGTTAAGTCACGAATTAAATGAGATCACTGCCTTCAGTGACCTCGCACCTGCGGCTCGAGGACTGCACCTGCGAGCCAAGGCTCGCACCTGCGGAATTTGGCAAAGAGACTGGGGATCGCACCTGCGGAGGGGTTTCCGCACCAGCAGACCCGCTCCTGCGGAGAAAGATCCGCACCAGCGATCTGGGCCTTCTCCCTTATGGGTCGCACCTGCGATCTGGGCAACCACACCTGCGGTCACACCAGACCTGCTGCACCAGCAGCTGAAGCTGTTGGTTTTTTGGCCCCGTTTGGTGTCCGGGAGGCACCTAGGCCCACCTGAGCCCCCGTGTAATTATACCAACAAGTCCTAAATCATATTACGGACTCTCTCGAGCCTTTGAAACACCCAAAACAACGCTAAAACTCAAAATCACTCCTCAAAACCCCTAGAATCAAACTTAAGAATTTTCAAGTTCTTGAATTCGGTTTCAATGCGCCGAACCGACCTATACTATTTGGAATGACACCAAATTTTGCAAGAAAGTCATAAATGACATAACGGAACTATTCCCGGTCTCGAAATTCTGTTCAGACCTCGATAACACAAAAACATGTTCCAAACCAAATTATGAACTTAAGGAAGCTCTATTTTTGCTATTTGGCGTCAAAACGCTCCCGGGTCATCCAAAAGCCATTTCGGACATACACAGAAGTCCGAAATCATCATATAAAGCTACTGGAATCAGCGGCGAAACTCGATTCCGAGATCGTTTACTCAAAATGTTGATTGAAGTCAAACTTGGCCTTAAAAGCCAATCTTAAGGAACCAAGTGTTCCTATATTACACTTCCGAAACCCGAACCACCCGTCCCCGCAAGTCATGAATCACTGAAAGCCACTACGGGAAGTCTTATTTAGGGAACGGGGCCCGAATACACAAAACGACCAGTCGGGTCGTTACATTCTCCACCTTTTAAATAAACGTTCGTCCTCGAACGAGTCTAGAATCATACCTGAAGTGTTGAATAAGTGTGGATATCTGCTCCGCATGTCCTCCTCGGACTCCCAAGTCGCCTCCTCAACTGGTTGGCCCCTCCACTGGACCTTCACCGCAGAAACTCTCTTGGATCTCAACTGGCGGTCCTTTCTGTCAATAATGGCAATTGGCTCCTCCTCGTAGCCCAACCTCTCATCCAACTGAATAGTGCTGAAATCAACCACGTGAGAGAAGTCGACGTGATATATCTGGAGCATGGATATATGAAAGACCGGATGGACTCCTGATAAGCTGGGAGGTAGAGCAAGCTCATAGGAAACATCTCCAACACGCCTCAATACCTCGAAAGGACCTATAAACCTCGGGCTCAGCTTGCCCTTCTTCCCGAATCTCATAATGCCCTTCACCGGCGAAACCTTTAGCAGAACCTTATCTCCCTCCATAAATGACACATCACGTGCCCTCTGATCTTGTAACTCTTCTGTCTGGACTGTGCTGTGCGGAGCCTCTCCTGAATAAACTTCACATTCTCCAAAGCATCTCTCACCAGGTCTGTGCCATATAACTTAGCCTCGCCAGGCTCAAACCACCCGATAGGAGAACGACATCGCCGACCATATAAAGCCTCAAATGGAGCCATCTCAATGCTGGACTGATAACTATTATTGTAAGAAAACTCGGCCAAAGGCAAGAAATGGTCCCACTGACCCCCAAAATCAATCACACATGCTCTGAGCATGTTCTCCAATATCAATTGTACGCTCCGACTGACCATCAGTCTGTGGATGAAATGCTGTGCTGAGGTCTATCTGAGTACCCATCCCTCTGTGCAATGCTCTCCAGAAGTGCGAGGTGAACTGAGGACCTCGATCTGATATAATGGATACCGACACACCATGAAATCGGACTATCTCTCAAATGTTAATCTGGGCTAGCCTCTTAGAAGTATAAGTAGTATCCACAGGAATAAAATGAGCCAATTTGGTCAATCTAATCAATGGGGCTGCAATGGATGAAAATCCCTCCACAAATCGCCGATAGTATCCTGCTAGACCCAAGAAACTTCTGATCTCTGTAGCTGTAGTAGGACGTGGCCAACCCTGAACTGCCTCAATCTTCTTAGGATCAACCTTGATACCCTCTCCGGATACTACATGTCCTAAGAATGCCGCGGAATCCAACCAAAACTCACACTTGGAGAACTTAGCATATAGCTTCTGTTCTCGCAAACTCTGGAGCACAACTCTCAAATGATGCTCGTGCTCTCCCAGGCTACGTGAGTAAATCAAAATGTCATCAATGAAGAAGATGACAAAAGAATCAATATATGTCCTGAACACCATACTCATCAAGTCCATAAATGCTGCTGGGGCATTAGTCAAGCCAAAGGACATCACCAGGAACTCATAGTGGCCATATCTCGTACGAAAAGCAGTCTTCGGAACATCTGAGGCCCGAATATTCAATTGATGATAGCCCGATCTCAAGTCTATCTTAGAAAACACCCTGGCACCCTCAAACTGGTCAAACAAATCATCAATGCACGGTAATGGATACTTGTTCTTGATGGTGACCTTTTTTAGCTTGCGGTAATCAATACACATCTGCATGGACCCATCCTTCTTCTTCACAAATAGAACTGGAGCACCCCACGGTGATAAACTCGGTCTGATAAACCCTTTAGCCAACAACTCCTCTAGCTGCTCCTTCAACTCCTTCAACTCCGTAGGAGCCATACGGTACGGGGGAATGGAAATAGGCTGAGTATCTGGAGCTAAATCAATGCGGAAATAAATATCACGATCCGGAGGCATGCCTGGAAGGTCTGAAGGGAATACATCAGTAAACTCTCAAATAACTAGCACTGAATCAATCGTCGGAGACTCGGTGGTGGTATCCTGCACATAAGCAAGATACGCCAAACAACCCTTCTCGACCATATGTCGAGCTTCAGGAAGGAAATAACTCTACTGGCTGCACTAACCGAGGAACCTCTCCACTCCAGCCTAGGCAACTCAGGCATGGCCAAAGTAACCGTCTTGGCATGGAAATCCAAGATGGCATGATGAGGAGATAGCCAATCCATGCCAAGGATAACCTCAAAATCAACCATATCGAGCAATAGGAGGTCCGCTCTAGTCTCGAACCCACAGAATGTGATCACACAAGACCGATAAATCTGGTATACCACTACAGAATCACCAACGGGAGTGGATACATATATAGGAGAATCTAAGGACTCACGAGAAGCATCCAGAAAACAACCAAACAAGGCTGACACATATGAATAAGTAGATCCAGGTCAAATAGCAGTGATGCCTCTCTACCACATACTGAAATAATACCTGTGATCACAGCATCTGAGGCCACTGCATCTGCTCGGGCAGGAATAACATAGAATCTGGCTGGAGTACCTGAAGATTGACCTCCGCTGGACTGAATAGGAGCTAGCTGAGCTCCCCTGCCTGGCCTCCACCTCTGGGACGACCTCTACCAGCTTGTCCTCCACCTCTAGGTAGATGGGGCACCGGTTCTGAGAATGCGGGCTGGTAACTCTGCTGAATAGCCTTGCCCCTAATCCTGGGACAAGTCCTCCTCTTATGGCATGAATCCCCACACTCATCCTCACTAGAGGCATGGTCTGCTGCCCTGAAGATGAACCCTGAATAGCCGGGGGACGATGAGAACTCTCTAGCATGGCACTAAAGTAAGGACTAGGAGACCTCTGATGACCTGAATACGCGCCGGAGGGACCCTGAATGGCTGGTGCACGGTAAGAAATCTCCGGCATGGCACTGAAATAAGGTCTCACTGGAGCACCACGAGGAGGTGGTGGAGGAGCTGAATATGGAGGCCTGCTGGGCTGGCCTCTACCGAACTGACCTGTAACCCCTTGTTGGGGCACCTATGAAATCTCCAAAAAATCTAGCTCTCTTGTCCTGTTGACCCTGCTCTCTGCTACTCGATCGGTACTCCTCAATCCGGTGAGCTATCTCGACCACAAGCTGATAAGGAATACCCATCTCCACCTCTCGGGCCATGCTGGCCCTAATACCTGAGTGTAGCCCAGCTACAGACCTCCGCACTCTCTCAACATCAGTAGGAAGAATCATAAGGGCATGGCGGGACAACTCTGAAAACCTGGCCTCGTAGTTTGTCACTGACATCTGCCCCTGCTCCAGCTGCTCAAACTGGTACCCACAGCTCTTCCCTATCGGAGGGTGGAATATACCTGTCCAGGAACAACTGAGTGAACTGCTCCCATGTGATAGTAGGGGAACCTGCTGGCCTACCAAGGATAAATGACTGCCACCATCTGCGGGCCTGGCCCTCGAGCTGGAAAGTAGTGAAGTCGACTCCATGGGACTCCAAAATCCTCATGTTGTGCAGTCTTTCCCTGCACTTATCAATAAAGTCCTGGGCATCCTTGCCTTTCTCACCTCCGAAGACAGGAGGGTGCAATCGAGTCCATCTATCAAGTAGCTTCTGTGGATCGCCGTCCGCAGCTGATCTGAAATCTGGTGCTGCTACTGCTGGCTGTGCTCCACCCACGGGCAGATTACCTGGAGTCTGATATACTACCGTTGCATGACCTGTAGCCTGGGCGGTAGGGGTCTGAACTCCCCCTCCCGCCTGAGATGTGGCAGGATCCGTTGGAAATAAACCAGCCTGGGTCATAGTGTCCATGAACCGCATCATACGGTCCATGATCTCCTGAAAACCTGGTGCAGTCATGAAATCTGCTAAGGCAGGATCTACTGGAGGCACCTCGTCCTGCTCCTCAATGATAGGATCCTCTGGGGGTGCTAATGGAGAAACTTTGGGACACCCTTGTCCCGTACCTTGAGTCGGTGCCCTCCCCCGGCCTCTGCCACGGCCTCGGACGGTGGGGGTAGCGACATCTCCCGGGTATGGAATATCAACTGCACGAGTCCTCACCATCTGTGAGAGAATAGAAGAATGAGATTTAGTAAGACCATCAACTGCACGATAGAATAAGAATAATGAGAGGTTTCTTAACACCCTATAGCCTCTCGAAGATAAATACAGACGTCTCCGTATCAATCCGCAAGACTCTACTAGGTTTGCCTGTGACTTGTAAGACCTACGTGAAACTAGAGCTCTGATACCATGTTTTCACGACCCAAATTCCAACTCAGGTCGTGATGGCTCCCAACACCAGAGTCGGGAAAGCCAACATCAGTTTACTAGCGAGATTACTTTACTTATTTAAATATTTAAGTACTCGTCAAATTTTTGATTTAGAAATCATTTAAAGAAAACAATCAAGTGATGCGACTTGATTAAATGAACTCAAAAGATCGTTTGCCAACATATGTAGTATAGCAAAATATTAGAAAACCAACTACGTATGCCAAGACCTAGTGTCACAAGTCCACAGGCAACTAGTGGAATAAACAAAGTAGACAAAATAAATATACAACTGTCTGAAAGGGGTAGACAGAAATATCAAAATAAAATAAAATAATAGAAACTCCACAGTGCTGCTGAGGAACGCTAGGAAGAGCAACTCACCGTGTAGTCTAATCCAGAAAGTACCCTCACGATCGCGCTCCGGTATGATAACCAGATGCACCAGCCTCAGAACCTGTACAATTAAGTACAGAAGCGTAGCATGAGTACATATAAACCAATATGTACCCAGTGAGTATCCCGTCTAAACTCGAAGAAGTAGTGACGAGAGATAGACGTATTACTCACTAGGGTCATTAGCAACAATATAATTAAACAGATTTAATCAGGATTAGCAATTATGAAAATTAAGTAGAAATGGAATATCAAGTATATGAACTATCGTCTAGCTTCAAGTGCCAAATAACAATTATAATAAAAGTCCAAATTCCCCTTCCACGCAGAACAATTCATTTGATAATAATAATAAGAGTCTCAGTAAAATATATAGCATATAGTATGCCGAGGCGTACGGCCGAAGCGACGCAAAAATTAAATGTGCATTGCCGAAGGGTCGAATGGCTCGAACCATAGATGCATCTATTACCCCGCTCGCGAATCGATCATGCGACGCGGTTGACATAATATAAGGCTACCCCGCTCACGAATCATACATGCGACACGGGTGCTCGTATACATATACAGATTATCAGGAAATTCAGGAAATATAGAGTTCACACTTGGAAACAAGAATCATGGCAACAACAAGATTTAATGTAACCTTCCATATTCTCATGCTATTTCAAGGATAATAATCGACTAGGAATACATGCAGGGATACAAGTAAGGCGTATAAGCATGCTCGCACCTACGGAATTTGGCAAAGGGACTAGGAATCGCACCTGCGGAGGGGTTTCCGTACCATCGGACCCGCTCTTGCGGATAAAGTTCCGCAACAACGATCTAGGACTTCTCCCTTATGGGTCGCACCTGCGAGGCCTTGACCGCAGAGGCGGTCTCGCACCTGCGATCTGGGCAACCGCACCTGCGGTCACACCAGACCTGGTCAGCTGCTGGTTTTTTGTCCTTGTTTGGTGTCCGGAAAACACCTGGGCCAACCCGAGCCCCCATGCAATTATACCAACAAGTGCTAAATCATATTACAGACTCGCTCGAGCCTTCGGAACACCAAAAACAACGCTAAAACTCAAAATCACTCCTCAAAACCCCTAGAATCAAACTTAAGAATTTTCAAGTTCTTGAATTCGGTTTCAATGCGCGAAACCGACCTATACTACTTGGAATGACACCAAATTTTGCAAGCAAGTCATAAAATGACATAACGAAATATTTCTGGTCTCGGAATTCCGTTCGGACCTCGATAAGCCAAAAACACGTTCCAAACCAAATTATGAACTTAAGGAAGCTCTATTTTTTCTATTTGGTGTTGAAACGCTCTCGGGTCGTCCAAAACCCATTCTGGACATACGCACAAGTCTAAAATCATCATACGAAGCTACTGGAATCGGTGAAACTCGATTCCGAGGTCGTTTACTCAAAATATTGACCGAAGTCAAACTTGGACTTAAAAGCCAATCTTAAGGAACCAAGTGTTCCTATATTACTCTACACACTTCCGAATCCCGAACCAGTCGTCCCCGCAAGTCATGAATCACTGAAAGCCACTACGGGAAGTCTTATTTGGGGAAACGGGGCTCGAATATGCAAAACGACCGGTCGGGTCGTTACATAAGGGTTTCCATTGGATCAATGTAATCTTCTTGGAAGATAGAGGAATGCCTAAATATTTAAAAGGTAATTCTCCTTACACAAAGCCAAGATAGTTCAATATTTGCTGCTTCACTTCCTGTTTCACACCCCCAAAATACAGTGAACTCTTCCCCATATTAGCTTGTAATCTAGATGCCTTAGAAAGCTGAGAGAAGTATTGGTATAAAGTGGATATAGAAGTAAGATCACCCCTGGAAAAAAGAAGAAGGTCATCAGCAAAACTCAGATGAATTATGTCCAATTTCTTACACCTAGGATGATATTGATACAGCCTGTCCTTGCCCATTTCACAAAATGATCTGCTCAAGTACTCCATGACAATAGCAAACAAGAAAGGAGATATGGGATCTCCTTGTCTAAGCCCCTTATCAGCTTCAAAAGGTTTAGTAGTTTCTCCATTAACTAGCACAGTTTAACTGACTGACTTGATACACTCCATGATCCATTTTATAAATTTGTCAGGAAATCCAATCTCCTCCATCACCTGTTGTAGAAATGTCCATTCTACTAAATCATATGCCTTTTGGAGATCTATCTTAATCATACATCTGGGGGATATTTGACTTCTAGTATAGGAATTTACTAGCTCATGAGCCAATATCACACTATCTGCAATTTTCCTACCAAGAATAAAGCCAGCTTGGGGTTCAGATATTATATATGCCATGACCTTTTGAAGTCTAGAAACTAGAACCTTTGAGATCATTTTATATAATACTGTGAAACATGCAATTGGCCTATATTCTTTGACTGTAGCAGGTTTAGTAACTTTACTAGAGTGATAGTGGAACAATTGATTGGTTTGAACATCTTAGCAGTTAGGAAGAATTCCTTAACAACATCTGTAATTTGCTTAGTGATAATGCTCTAGGATTTCTTGAAAAAGACAGAATTATAACCATCAATCCCAGGTGCTTTATCATCTCCAATAGCTTTGAGGCTCTCTAAGATTTCCTGATCAGTAACCTATGCACATAGATCTCTTCTTTGTTGCTGAGTTAGTCTAGGACCATTTGACATGTATACCCTATTTATGGCTGGAAGTGATCTTGCTGTTGACCCCATAAGATATTTGTAGAAGTCAAAAATCTCTTCTTTAATAGCTTCAGGATCAATGACTTTATCTCCACACCTTGTAGTTATTTCATTAATTTGCTTCCTTTGAGACATGTCTTTCATAACTGCTGTAAGATATTTGGTATTAGCATCTCCCAATTGATCCATTTAGTTCTTGCCTTCTACTATAGAATACTCTATTCCATCATTGACCATTTCTCTAAGTTGAGTAAAGTCTCCTTCTCCCTTTGCAACAGACTGTCTGAGTAAGTACTTGTTAGTTGTTCCCATATATCTTTAAGGTCCATTCTAGCTGCTTCAATTCTCAAATTAATTCCTTTAAACTCCTTAGCATTCAAATCTTTTAAGGGAGATTTTAATGCTTTCAATTTGTACCATACAGATTTATAGTACCAGTAGAGTTCTTTGTATTCTACATTTCAGTCACTATTTGATTGAATTCTTGGTGACATGTCCATACATTAAAGAATCGAAATGGGATTTTCCCAGACCAAGATGAGCTTGCTACAGTTAATATCATAGGTGCATGATCTGATATTTGAGGGAGATCATAGACTGTCTCCACATAACTCCAGTTCATCATCCACTCGTAGTTGCCAAAAACTCTATCAAGTCTACTGCTAACCTTATCAATACCAGGTTGTTTATTTGTCCAAGTGTAATACTCACCCTGCCAAGGTAGCTCAGATAAATCTGTTTGTTGAACACATGAACTGAAATCTTGAGTTTCTACATAACTAACAGGATTACTAGACAGTCGATCATTAGCATATAACACAGCATTAAAATCACCTGCAACCAACCATGGACCAGTAATAGTTTAGATATTTGCTGCAGATTCTTCCACAATTCTCTTCTTTGTTCCAGCCCATTAAATCCATACACCACAGTCAGATAACACTTAATATACCCTTTTCTACTTTGTACTAGAGAGTGAATCATTTGAGGATCATCACTAATTCTAGTAACCAGCAGCTGATTAGTATCCCATGTCAGCCACACTCTACTATTATTAGCTTCTTTGTAGTTAGTCAATATTCCCCATCCAGACATAATATACTTTGATATTTTTTGAGCATTTTCTTCTTTGACCTTGGTTTCTACTAATCCAACCAACTTTATTCTATTACTTCTTATATATTCTCTGACTTTATTTTGTTTATATCTTTTATTTACACCCCTGATGTTCCAGAATAACCACTTCATTGATGAGTACTTGTTCCTCCTCTATCACTAGGTGGAATGTCATATTTGCTATTAGACACAGGCTCAAACCTATTTCTTACAGGTATAGGTGTTAGTGGAGGGAAGTTTATGATGTTTAATTCTGGACTCTGTACTGCTTTCCCTCTATCTACCTGTCTATTATCATTCTGATCTCCCCTTGGTTGAGTCTGTTCCTTAGTCTTCTGAATCTCATCTACCTGGTTATTAGTATCATGTGTAACTTCTTGCAATTGAACTTGTACAACCTCTTCATGAATAGAAGGGTTTGAGACTTTGTCTCTCCATTCTTGCATAACTCTACCCTTCCTATTAGGAAATTGGTTATCGGTCTTTAGTTGAGTTGAACACCTATGTCCCATAACTAGGCATTTCTCACAATAGGCAAGTTTCCAGTAATATATTACACCATGTAGAAATTTCTTCCCATTTGGATCCATCACCCATACTTCACTTGGAAATTCTTTGGTAACATTGACTTCAATAAGCATCCTAGCATAGGAAATTCTAGTCTGCTTTGTTGTACACTCATCAGCAAAAATAGGCTTCCCTAGTACACTTGCTATTCTGCTTAGAGAACCTTCACCCCAAAATGACATAGGTAATTTAGGAAATTTAGCCCACAATGGAATGGATGTAGGAAATTCCTCTGTAAAATCAAACTCCGGGGTCCATGGTTTCAAGATTATAGGTTTACTAGTTATTGAATATGGACCTGCACACAGGATTTAATGAGCATCATCCCTATTCTTAAATCTGATTATATAGTAACCTTCCTCATGATAAAATAAATCAGGTTCTGGAACATGGGAACAATGAATACCAATATATCTTTTCATCGCATTATACCCCAGTCCATCTCCTAATATATACACAATCAAAGCACATTTCCACTTAGATTCCTCTTCTTCCACTTCTGCCTTATCTAACTGGACCACATGTTCTCCATCTACTATAATTGGTGGTATGTATGAGAGTGACATTCCATTAGAAGCAAATCTGTTCTTTTGAAAAAGTGTTGTCCATGGAGGCTTAACATCTTCCTTTCGTTCATTCCCTGCTACTGGCTCATCCTCTTTATCAGCTAAGTCACTCTGCAATTGAACTGGTATCTGCATGGTTACTGTTCCGTTGGATTGTCCTTCTTTCCCTTCTGAAACTCTTCCTGTCAGATATGTGATTGTAAGATCTAGCTTCTTAGCTACATTAGCTTGACTTGAAGTTGTCCAATTGCACATGCAGTAGCTCCTCTAGTGAGATCTGAACTTTGAGCTGAAGTCTGATTTGAAGCTGGTGGAGTGATTAATGGAGGAGTTTTCTCCATTAATGGCTGAGTCGTAGTTAGAATCGTTTTTAATGCTGCTAATGGGTATTTCCGAGGTCTTCCCCTTACCCTACCTCTTCCTTTCGCTATGGCTACAAGCTCAGCATACGTTTAACTAACGTGCGCCGAGAGCATTTGGGGATATCTACTTCTTTGGATAGTTTCCCACTTTGGACTACCATACCTTCTTTGCTAATTGTTAATATTTAATATTTTAAAATTAATAAATTTTTATCTATGAAATTCTTATTATAAATATGTAAGAATGTTTTATAAAATCAATTTCATAAGAATCCTCTGTATCTGCAATACATTACCACTCCGTAATGTCCAATACAAAATAATAATAATAATAATAATAATAATAATAATAATAATAATAATAATAATAATAATATTAAATGGACCGCATAAAAATTGAAATTGAGAAAAAATACCCCTGCGATAATATATTTTTATATTATATTTGAACTATTTTCCTACTCAAATAATATTCTTTAGCAATTTTTTTCCCCATAATTTTTAAAAATACTCAATTATTAAACAACAACTAAGAAAATATTTAAGAATATAAATGTGTGAGAAAGAGGGAAAAAATGGTTGGTAAGAGTCGGTACCACTAATAAATTTACAAATATAAAGATCTAAAAGTGAAATGTCATACCAATCTTTTACTTTTTAAAAATAAAATTTATAGTGGATAAAATTATAATTAAAATTAAATATTCAAAACAAGAGATGAACTAATATTAAGATCTGAATCAACATAGAATAAATTATTTTTTTATGTTAAAACTAAATAATTAAATCTTTTTATTAATTATTTAGCAAGAGAATCCAATTTAATTATCTTTCAAAAGTAAAAAATTTATTCAAGTTAAAAAAAAATTCTTAGGATACATAAATTTATTACATAAAAAGAGCGTTAGAACACAAAGTAAAAAAGTTAGTTTATATTAAGAATCAAAATGTTATACAAGGGTATGGGGAAACACAATCAAAGCTAAATCCTAATGAAGAACACTCTTTCAAGACTACATTATTAAGAGTCGACTCTGGTATAACGAGATTATTCTTTGTAGATGCCTCCGGCTGAATCGAAATAATATTTCTATGTCATACATTACTTGTAAATATCATATCAAGAGGCATGACATTGTTAGCAATAATAGCAAGCGGTGTACCAAACAACGATTTTATTGTGAGGTCACCTACTTTAGATTTGATATATCTCTTCAAACAACTTAAATAACCAACACAAATATATCAAAGCAGAACAATGGTGCTAAATTTGTAAGGAAAGCAAAATTGATAATATGAGATGACACACTTATATCAAAGTGTCAAACAATCGAAATAATTGCCCGAAATTCTTATTCATGAATCGTTTGGTGGAAAATTAATGGTTTGGGAGGTCATTTCTGTCAAGTACTATCAATACTTCCAAAATCGACAAAAGCAGAGACTGTAAAAGCTAGTTTGTCAAAGTTATACTTCTTGACTCAAATGAAAAAGATTCAATTGACAAAAATTATAAAGTTTAGAACATATCCAGTATTCAGTGTCTTCTTGCTTCGTATCGGAAACGAATAAGAGCATCTAATAAAAGATGATTTGATTTTTCCTAAACACTTAGTTATCAATCTCAATGGTAATAGTAGTGCATTTAATAAAAGAAATATTTCTATCATTAGATTAAAACGCAATTTGGTTAAGGCAGAGCAACCAAAGCACTAGGAGGAAACATACACAAAAAATGTCCACAAAGAAGTGTTCGTTAAGATACCATCACATTGAATACTTTTAAACTATAATATATAATTATCTAACTAACATGACAAAATTGATCATTTGTATAATTTTTGATGATCTCCTTTTATTTTAAATTCATGTATTATGCTAATGTAATAAATTTTTCGGCATTTAGATAATTGTTGTATTATTATACATAAAATTTCTCTTATTAATTAGATTTTATTGTTCCTTTATATAATTAAATGTTTAAATCATCATGTGTCATTATTAACGTGCAATGCACGTTCATAGATACTAGTTATATTAAAAGACGAAGGCCCTTGACGAAATATCGTTCGTCTTTTTTATCCTTCAAAAATAGAATTTACATTGGATAAAATAGTAATTTAGTTATTTTCCTAATATGTAGGAATAATCATCTAATTATTTTCCTAATATTTAGGACTACAAAATCAACTAAATTTTATATATTATATTTTTTCTTATTTGGACTACGTAAAAAATCTTAATAATTAATATTTTATTTTATATAAATCTTTACACTAAAATTATATATGAATAATAAGAAAAGTAAAGAATTAAAAAAACTAATGAAAGGGGACGTAACCACTTGGTATTTAGAAGTTTACCTTTTGGACATCTACCAACAATTAAATCAAAAAAGAAAAAGGATGTACCACGTTCTTAGAAAATAACGGAGTAACTTTTTTTTTTATGTTTTGATTTAAGTGAAACTATTTTATATGCTAAAATACTTTAAAATATATAAGACTATTTCGTTAATAATATTATTCTACATTGTATCTTTAATGTAACGAATCGACTGGTCGTTTTGCATTATCGGACCTTATTCCCCTAAATGAAACTTCCCATAGCGGCTTATTGTGATTTATGACTTGCGGGGGCGGGTAGTCCGGGATTCGTAAGTGTTTAGAATGCTATAGGAACACTTGGTTCCTTAAGGTTGGCCTTTAGAGCCAAGTTTGACTTCGGTCAATATTTTTAGTAAACGACCTCGAAATCGAATTTCGACAGTTCCCGTAGCTTCGTATGATGATTTTGGACTTGGGCGTATGTTCAGAATGGGTTTTGGATGACCTGTGTCACGACCCCAAATCCTAAACCGGTCATGATGGCGCCTATCGTGGAACTAGGCTAGCCAATAATCCCATGTTTACAGTTTCTTTCAATTTCCCAATCAATTTCAAGCATTTCATAAGTTCAGAGTGAAAGTAGTAAAATCATAAGTATCCCCTCGGGCAAAACATGTATCATAATCATCCCCTCGGGCATGCCTCACAGTCACTCATAATCAGTCACTCAGCACCTCACAATCACTCAGGCCTCCCAATCACTCTTCACTCGGCACTCGGTGCACTCACTAGGGGTGTGTGAAGACTCCGGAGGGGCTCCTTCAGCCCAAGCGCTAATATCAAGCCACCTCGTGGTGTATCATATCCTCACAATCAGGCCCCCAGCCTCACTCAGCGGAACCTCTTAAAAAGCCCCTCGGGCGAATCAGTAAAACAGGGTACTCGACCCAAAACATCATTTTTAAATCTCAAAGTAGTGTAAATCAGGTTGAGTTTCAAAAACAGTAAGCACAATGTGACTGAGTGAAATCATCAATAAATAGTGAGGAAAACAACAGTAAAAAGCCCCCAAGGGGTGTAAACAGATCGGCACGAGGCCCCAAACATGGCTTATATCCCAAATATTTCAACAATCTTTAGAACATAATTTAACATAAGGTTTTGAGTAAAATATGCAACTCATTAGTTGCCGCGGAGTGGACCTAGTCCAACCCAAAAATCAGTGTGCGCCACATACTCGTCATCCGACATGTGCGCCATTCTAAAATCAGTGAGAAATACGTAGTCCGGGGTTTCATACCCTCAGGACAAGATTTATAACCATTAATTACCTCGACCGGGCCACAACATTAGTCCGCTATGCTCTTGCCCCTCAAATTGGCTCCCGATTGCTCCGAATCTAGGCAAAACCAGTTTAACATCATTATATACTAAAGGAACACAACCCAATCGAAAACTATCAAATTATACAAGAATCTCGAAATTCGGCCAAACCCGAGCCCCCGGCCCACGTCTCGAAATTTGATAAATTTTACATCACTAGAAACCTCGTCCTCCCACAATTCTACACATACCAAAAACATCACAATCGGACCACAATTGCCTACCCAAATTGCCAAAAGAATTTTCCAATCCTCCACCCATTTCTCCCTAACTTTTCCTACTTTAATCCTTCAATTTACAAGCCTAATCTGAATAAAATAGCATAGAAACGACTTTAACAACCCGGGAACTTACCTTCACTGAAGAACCACGAATTTCCTCTTTGATTTGCCTTCAAAAGAGCTCCAACCGCATGCAACAATAGAGGAATGAATAAAATTTCATGGAGGCCTCTTTTATACTGTTCTGCCCAGCAATTCCGCACATGCAGACACTTAATCGCACCTGCGGTCCCAGGTGCGCACCTGCGCAATCCCACTAACGAACCAATTTTCGCACCTACAGCCACTTCTCCGCACTTGCGGCTTCGTAGGTGCAGCCATCTCTTCGCACCTGCGGATTTCACTTGCCTAGCCTCCTTTCGTACCTGCAATATCGCACCTACGGCAACCCTTCTGCAGGTGCCGCCAACACCAGAAACTTACACCAGCAGCCATCTGCTGCAATTTTCCAAGTTCAAAACTCCGCCAACCATCCGAAATCAATACCGATCCCCTCGGGGACCCAATAAAACATACCAACACACCCCATATCATTATTAATAACTTAGTCAAGCCTTCGAAACACCAAAAACAACATGAAAACACCAAAATTACATCAAATTCAAGCCTATGAAATTTGAAACTTCCAAATTTCGCCAACTACGCCGAAACCGACCGAAACACCTCCGATTGACCTGAAATTTTGCACACATACTCAAAATGATATTACGGACCTGCTCCAACTTCTAGAATCCCATTCCGACCTCGATAGCCTATTTTCTACTATCGACCGGGAATCGCCAAGAACTAACTTTCGCCAATTAATGCCTAATTCTACACCGGACATAACAACTTCATTCCGAACACACTCCTAAGTCCCAAATCATCTAACAAAGCTATCCAAACCATAAAATCTACGTTCCGAGGTTGTTCACCCATAATTCAACTCTCAGTTGAGCTTTTCAACTATTAGGCTACTTTAAGAGACTAAATGCCTCAATTCTCACCATGACCACTCCGGACCCAAACCAACTGACCCAACAAAACAAAAACAGGCTAGCAATATATGACAAATGCATAAATGGTGGAAAAAATTTAAATCTCACGGAACGACCGGCCGAGTCGTTACAACCCGGGAGCGTTTCGGCGCCCAATATTGAAATAAGAAGTTCCTTAAGTTCCTATTGTGGATTGGGGCGTGTTTTTGTGTTATCGAGGTACGATTGGACTTTCGATGCCGGGAGTAGTTCCGTTATGTCATTTATGACTTGCCTGCAAAATTTGGTGTCATTCTGCGTAGTATAGGTCGGTTCGACGCGTTGTTAGCGAAGTCAAGAAAACTTAAAGTTCCTAAGTTTGGTTCTAAGGGTTTTGAGGTGTGATTTTTAGTTTTAGCGTTGTTTTGGGTGTTACGAAGGCTCGAGCGAGTCAGTATTATGATTTGGCACTTGTTGGTATATTTGGACGGGGGCTCGGGTGGGCCAAGGTGCCTCCCGGATACCACACGAGGCCAAAAAACCAGCTGAAATAGCTGTTGCTGCACCTGTTCTGGTGTGATCCGCAGGTGCGGTTGCCCAATTGCAGGTGCGGAATCGCTCCTACGGTCCCAGCCTCGCAGGTGCGACCCCAGCGAGAAGTCCATTTCTCATAGGTGCGGACAAAGTTCCGCAGGAGTGGAGCCGCATGTGCGGTCTCCCCTCCAAAAGTGCGGGCCCAGGCTTCCTCGTCCATTTCCGCAGGTGCGGTCCTCGAGCCGCAGGTGCGGAAA
>MDKI01017064.1:0-39359 GCA_005239505.1 Nicotiana paniculata
ATATATATATATATATATATATATATATATATATATATATATATATTAAGGAGGAATAAGGGTTAATTGCTATTATGTGGTGGGATCGGGTTGCAAGCCGCAATAGGAGAAATAAGGGTGATATATATATTAAGGAGGAATAAGGGTGAATTGCTATTATACGGTGGGATCGGGTTGCACGCCGCGACAAGAGGAATAAGGGTGGATTTATATGGTGTAATAAAGGTGAATTATCATATTTATATTGATATATGGTGGATTTTGTGTTGTCTGGTGGGATCGGGATGCGCGCCACATCAATTATGTGTTTTATGTATTTTTCTATGACTGTGTAAGTCATTTGGTAGTTTTACATTTCATTTAAGGATTAGTTATAGTTGGATACTGATAAGACACTTGAGTTATGTATTTGTTTCTGCAAATTACTAATTTTCAAAGTGAATTTACTATGTTGAGTAATTACCTCCTGCCCTGCTGTGTCGTTAGTAAGATAGTATTTAAAAAAAATAAAAGAACTAATATCATGTTACTTTTTATGAATTTAAGTTAGAACCTTCCGTTTGTTTCGATACGTACCATTTTCTACTAGTTTTCATATCTTACTTCAACTGCGTTCTCAACTTAATCTTCTCAACATGTCTGAGGTTTTATTTTACTTACAAAGGAATTGTTACTATGTTTTTAACCTAATAAACTCTACATTAAAATCAATAACTTATTCGGTGTCATATTTTATTCGAAAATTTTCTAAAATAAACTCATCCTTCTCATTGATTTCTTTATTTGGTCTAGAAACTGTATTATTACTTTACGATATATGAATGGAATCTCTTGCACCTTAATTAACATGTGACATGGATATGATGTATTGAGTAGCACGTGGAATATGCCGTGCACAGTGAAATGGAAATGTGTGGGCACCAGGTGCCATGTGTGTTATATGTTTCAAAGTTATGATATTGTTAGGATATTACGATGATTGGGATTGTTGAAATGTTATATTAGAAATGATTCAATTGGTTGAATTAACGTTGCTTTCTTTACTTGAACTCATTTATGCTTCATCTGGACCCCAACTATATTGTTGATTAATTACTCGATTAATTCTTGCTTCCATTCGTGTTTTCCTTTTATTGTTACTACTATTTGCAATTTGATATCCTTCTGCTATTGGTGTTAATCTCCTAGTCCTTTCTTGTTAGATTTAGGTTAAATCCTGCAGGTTATATATGTATATATTTATTCGGTAGTGTCTTGACCTGACCTCGTCACTACTCTACCGAGGTTAGGCTTCATACTTACTGAGTACCACCGTGGTGTAATCATATTGCACTTTTGCACATCTTTTTGTGCAGAACCAGGTACTTCGGACCGTGTCGTCTTTGATACTTACGCTCGGTGTGGCTGGAGACTTCAAGGTGTATCTGCTGGACATTCGTAGGCTCTGAAGTCACTTTTTGTTGTATTCATTTCCATTGTTTCATTTATTTCCGGAACAGTGATGTATTTATTAAGTATAGCTACTCCTAGAAAGTCTTATGACTTGTACTACAGGTTTTCGAAATTGTAAGTTTTATAGAAAATTCAATTTCTAAAGTTGTTAAATTCTATTTAATTATTATTACTCAGTATATGTTAGACTTACCTAGTCCTTAAGACTAGGTCCCATCACGATACCCAACTGAAGAAAATTTGGGTTGTGACAAAAAGTGTTGTGTTTTGAAAGATTCACTTTTAGTATTAGTCGAATTTTATATATGTGGCTATTGGTCTGGTGCATCAGGTCCGATTGGCTCATTTCTGTTTTAATTAGATTATTATTTATTAGGCTGATAATAAAAGAAAACTGTGAAATAAGAAAATACTTTTGAAAATTATATTTTCCGGTCTTTATGATTTATCTGTGAGTTAGTAAAAATTTTACAATTTTTGTGTGAGAAAACATAGTTTTATGACTTTGATGAAAAAAAAAAATAGTTATATGACCATTTGTGAAATTTACTTCGAAAAATCTTGCAAAGGGCATGCAACACATGTATATGTTGTACTGCGGCACAGAAAAATTTGCATACACTAAGAAATGGATAAGTATGATATATAAGTAAAGTATATAGATTATTAGCGTAGCACCTGTATAAAATTATCTTCTTCCCGGACAAGAAGTAACAATCCGGCCGCGCATATTGCTTTGTCCATTAATTACTGAGAATCTATCATACTTGTCCATAATTTCTTCCTCTTTCTTAGTAATCAAAACCCATTCTTAGGCTTGTGATGAATTCAACGGCAAACACGATTCTTATATGGACAGAAATTTTAATCATGATGATCTCTCCACATACTAACGGCACATTAATGACGCCAACAAGCATCAGCGTGAAAGGAAATCTATGATAGACTTTGCATTACAGTTAGTACAACAAATTCCAGAACAGACGAAAAGACCGAAATGGTCCCTTATGTATAAGGCCAAGTTTAAGTTAGTCATTTATATATTACCCTTGACAATAATCGTCCTTTAAGTTTACTAAGTTGGACACCTTTTGTCTAAGGCTCATTGAAATCCTTTTTTCAACCGGAAAAAGGGTAGTCAGTGACGGCAACTCTATTCCTTAATGGAAATTGTTAGGCCCAGTTAAAATGTTTCTTTCTTTTTTCTCCTTGGAAATGCCCAATGAAATCTTCGCTTCAAAACTTTCATTGGGAAGGGGATCAGGGATGTCTTTTTTTGAGCAAACAGGAAATATTATATTAATACTACTTAATGTTTCGTACATAACCTTCATAATTTGTATCGCTAAGGACACATTGATTGCCTAAGCTTATTAGTATATTGCAAGCATCATAAGATAAAGACTTAACAAAAATATAGAGTTCTTTTTGTTCACTTTTCACAATAGAGTTCACATAAGTGGGGGTAGTACACAATGTTGTTTTCCTTTGCCTTCGTCTTCTTTGCCAGATGATGAGCTATCATATTCCCTTGCCTGAATATGCGCTGGAGGGTTACCGTCTGTTGGTGCATGAACCACCTGTATTCATTAACAATGTTATCATATAAAGTATTATCTTGTTGTATAGAGTGGATTACCTCCGTGGAGTCTGTCTCTATTACAAGAGGGAACATTCTCCATTCTTGTGTTGTTTTGAGCCCCTCTATCAGTGCCTTCATTTCTGCTTCTAGTGAGCTAATAGCATGGGTAGATTTTGCAGATCCAACCACCCATTTCCCATTGTCATTTCTGAATGCACCCCCAAGGCCAATTTTTTGGTTATGGTTGTTGAAACTAGCATCTATGTTAAGTTTAAACCAACCTCATGGTGGTTTGTACCACTTAACTTTTATGAGAATTTTAAAAGGAGTGTTGAGGTTGTTCCGTGAGTAGCTTGAATTCAGTAGCTCTTTGGGTAATTTGAATATCATTAATAGAATTGTCAATATTATTTTGATTGTTGTTATTTCTATTAAGCCAGATGTGCCAGATGGCAAATGGGAAAAAGGAATTCCAATTAATATAATTGTTATTTAGAGGATAATCAAAGTCATTTAATTGCAGGAGCCAGTGCTTTTCATTTTCTTTGTAATAATTTTTCCAGCCAAAACCATCCCAGAAATATTTGACGACTTTACATTTTAGGAAAATATGGATTATAGATTCTTCTTCTTGGCATTTGCATATAGGGCAGATGGGATCAATGTTTAGACCAATTTGCGAAAGATATTTTCTGTATGGTAACCTATTATGGAGACGCTGCCATAAGAAGAATTTAATTTTATTAGAACAATTTAGGTTCCAAATCCATTTGAATTCTAATTGATTATCTGGGGGAGGTTCTGTAAGAGTGTAACAGGACTTGGTTGTGAAAAAGCCTTTTGTGTTTAACGACCATATTGGAATATCATTGATAGGACCTTTAAGTCGAATTCTTGTCTTAGTGATATTTTCCTTTATATCACTAGGGATGTTGAACGAAAGTTCATTAAAGTTCCATATTTTCCCATTGAAAATGTCCCTTATTTTTATTGAGTGGTCTCTAATAGAGAGAGGACCAGTTACTGCCTTCCATGGTTTCCTATATTAGGTATCCAGTTGGTTTCCCATATGTTCATGTTTGAATGGTAATGGGGGGACCAAGTGATGACCTTTGAGCATAATTATCATCCTCTGAATACAGGCTTTCAGTGAACTATTGAAGCTATCGAGAGAGTACTAAATGCTAATGGTGACGAAGGTTACCGACTTTCGGTGGACGCGGAGCCAACGAGTTCAGTCGAAGAGCGTAACGAGTCTAAGGTGGCACATAAGGAACCCAAGGATGACCAAATTTATTTCTCCCGAAAATCAAATTGCAATCATTATAACAGATATAATGATAGTTGTCCTATCTAAGCAGATATTTTATGTATCTCTCTAGATGACCCCCTTCTTTTTGATGCGCTCAAAAACGAATATTTTTACTTTCCATGTCCAGATGAAGGAGCTTTTATTTTTTGCAACACTAGTTCCATAAGAGGTGATGATTAATCTAGCCCAGGAGTTGTAGCATTTGTAAGAATTCTCCATACTAGGCTAGCTAGTGTGCATAAATTCTTAGTAATAGCATTATGGATACCTAGGCCTCCATTGGATTTTGGTTGGCATAGTGTAGACCATTTAACCAAATGGATTTTCCTTTTTTCCAAGGTGCTACCACATATAAAATCCCTTTGAATTTTATCAATCTTCTTAAGGATATTTTTTGGTAGTAAGGTGTACTGCATATAGTGATTGGGTATTGAATTTAGGCAAGAGTGGGATAGGGTTGTCCTTCCTGCTAAGTTAATGAATTTCATCTTCCAGGATTGTAACGACCCGACTGGTCATTTTGAGAATTTAATCTCCGTTCGGTGGCGTAAGGTCTTGAATAAATTTATATTATGTATATCGACTTGAGTGCATGATTGAATTCAGCTACCGGATGATTCAGAGTCGAATTAGAAGAAATATTTTATTTTTGGAAGCTTAAGCGGTGAGAATTTGGCCGGAATTTATTTTGGTGTAAATGGCTTCGGAATAAGTTTTGGATGATGTCAGCAGCTTCATATGGTGATTTTGGACTTAGGTGTGCGTCCGGATTAGGATTTGGAGGTCCGTAGAGTAATTTAAGGCAATTTGGCAAAAGTTAGAAATTTGAAAGTTTTTGAGAAATTTGATCGGAAGTGGAATTTTTTATATTGGGCTCAGATTCCGATTCTGGAAGTTGAAGTAGGTTCATAATGTCGAATGCGACGTGTGTGCAAAATTTGAGATTAATCGGACGTGATTTGATATGTTTCGACATCGAATATAGAAGTTTGAAGTTCTAAAGTTCCTTAAGCTTGAATTGGGGGTGTGATTCATGATTTCGATGTGGTTTGAGGTGATTATAGGCTTCGAGAAGGTCCATGTTATTCTATGGGACTGATTTGTGTAATTGGACAGGACCCCGGGGGCCTCGGGTGTGTTTCGCGGTGGTGTCGTATCATTTCGGGTTGTTTTGCAATAGTTGATGTTGGTGTCTGGTATTGTTCTTCGGGTTCGCGAGGATCCTCTCGTGTTCGCGAAGAAGGATTTGGCTTCGGGGACTTTGTTCTTCGCGTTCGCGAAGAAGAAAATCTATGTTACGTAGGACTGACTTTGGCAGTTTATATCTCAAAATCTATAAGGAATTGGTAGATGATCAAAACATAAAAGTTGTATATCTTGGTTTATAGTTTTCAAAACATTAAATCATTTATGATTTGGAGTTTTGTACAAAACGTTATGATCATTATACTAGAGGCTGTCTGAGAAGAGTTTGGAAATGACTTTTGAGAGTTTTTGTTCATCACGAACGCGATGGGTGGACCAGGAACGCGAAGAAGGAACACTAGGCAGAATTCAAAGTTCAAAAATGAGGGTTTTGAGTTCATATCACAAAATTTAATTGGGAGCTCGGTAGAAGGCTATTATTGGAGAGATTCTTGCGTAGGTGTTTGGGGTAAGTGATTCTTACCTAGTTTTGGTTAATTAACATGATTATATCTTTAATTTCAACATTAAATTAGTGATTTAGAGTGAAAAATTGGGGAAGATTTGAGAAAAATTCTTAGGCCGAATTTTGGAGTTTTGATCGAGATTTTGGTATCGGATTCGAGTAAATTTGGTATGGTTAGAATCATGAGTGAATGGGTGTTCGTAATTTGTGATTTTTATCCGATTCCGAGACGTGGGCCCGGGGAGGCATTTTGGGCATTTTTTTAAAATTTTCTTGCCTTAGCATCGAATTCATTAGCTAAAGTAGTTATTTGTAGAATTGTTTACATTATGCAATTTATTTGATTAGATTTGGACCATTCGGAGTTGGATACTCGTGGAAAGAGCGTGGTTTTGGATTGAGTTGAGCGATTCGAGGTAAGTATCTTGCCTAACCTTGTGTGGGGAAATTACCCCTTAGGATTTGAGTCTTCTATGTTGATTGTAGCCCGTGTACGCAAGGTGACCAGTGTGTGCTCGGACTTATTGTAGAAGGTTGACCTTTTAGGATTCTTAGGTCCTTATATTCACCTTATATGAAGTTGTTCTTGATACACTTGAGTTCTAAATTTCTAGTTTCACCCCTACATTCTATGATTAGAGCTAATTGCTTTAGGATTCACCTTTATCGCCTACTTGACCCTGTGTTGACTTAACCAAAGGTTTTACCTCTTTTATCGTCATGCTATATTTTCATAAACTACGTATAATTAACTGAATTCTTGAAAATCTCTCATAATTGATCAACCTCATAAGGGCTTTAGATAACTTATATCTTAGTCTACTTGTCCTTACTTGGAATTATTTGACTTGTGTTGGCTTCTTATTTTTGACTTGAATATTGTGGATTTGTTGCTTTGTCTTGTTTTTCCCTGGTCAAGTTGTTCTCTTTACATTTAGTATTCTTTACCGTGATTATTCCTTGTGAACGATATTCTGTTGTTTCTTTGTGAATTGAAGTTCTTGTATTGATTTATTCGTCGTACCTTGTGTCATTGTCATGGTTGCTTTGTATTTGATATGGTGATGTACGAGTTTACTGTCGTGCTATAATTGTTGTCTTTGTTTGTTGCACTACATATTTAAATTGGGGACTACGGACGTATTCTGGGAGATCCCCTTGTACTGCATATTTACTTTGGGACTACGGACATATTCCGGGAGATCCTCCTGTACTGTATATTTAATTGGGGACTACGGATGTATTTTGGGAGATCCCTCATGTACTGCATATTTACTTTGGGACTACAGACATATTCTGGGAGATCCCCCCATGTACTGCATATTTACTTTGGGACTACAGACGTATTCTGTATAACGACCCGGTCCATCGTTACATAGAACCTGCATTATAATTACTATTCTTGACTTGTCATAGGTTGGTTATACTGTTATTGATGTGTTAGAGTTGGTAGGCTTGAAATCGGAATGGTTGTAGTGAGAGTTTAGTCGCTTATTCTTTAAAAAAAGCCTTAAAGTTGGAAGAGTCAACTGAGAGTTGACTTATTGGGAAGCGATCTTGGAATGCGGATTTTATGGCTCGGATAGCTTCGTTAGGTGATTTGAGACTTACGAGTGTGCTTAGAATATTTTTTTGATGTCCGGTGTAGAATTAGGCTTGAATTAGCGAAAGTTAGTTTTTGGTGATTTCCGGTCGGCAGTGGAAAATAGGCTATCGAGGTCGGAATGGAATTCCGGAAGTTGGAACAGGTTCGTAATGCCATTTTGGATATGTCTGCAAAATTTCAGGTCAATCGGAGTTTTTTGGATAGTTTCAGCATCATTGGTGGATTTTAGAAATTTCAAAGTTCTTAGGCTTGAATCCAATGTAAATTTGGTGTTTTGAGAGTGCAACTAAGTTTGAATAATCAATTATGATGTGTTGGTAACTTTGGTTGGGGTACCAAGGGGCTCGGGATTGATTTCAGATGGTTAACGAAAATTGAGAATTGAAAAAAATGCAGCAAACAACTACTGAAGTTTTCTCACAGTGATTTCCGCACTTGCGGAAGTTTGACCACAGGTGCGGAAGATTGCCTGGGTGAGAAATTTCCGCAGTTGCGAGTAAGTGGCCGCACCTGCGAGGCCGCAGGTGCTGAGTTGGGCCGTTTAATGAAAAGTCGCAGGTGCGGTCCTGCAGGTGCGAGTTAGGGGCCGCAGGTGCGGAACACCTGGGCAGAAGGTATAAATTAAAATCCTCCACGACTTAAACCCTTTTTACTCCATTCTTGTACGGACAGAGATTTTTGAAGAGGAAAATCATTGTTCTTCATAGAGGTAAGTCTTTTGGACCTTAAAACTCAATTATGGATGATTATAGAACATAATATCAGTGTTAAATTCACGAAAATCAGTAGAAACAGGTGGGTTTAGGGCTTGAGATTTTGAGACCTTTAGGGATTTATTTGAGGGGTCAAACGAACTCCGATTTTAGTGTTCTTTATATGTGCGGACTCGTGAGATGATGAAGAACAGTTTGGTATAAAAAATTTCTGAGTTGCGGGACGTCGGCCCGGGAGTCGGGTTTTGACCAAATTCGGGTTTTTGAGCTAAATTGATATTGTTTGATTGGGATTCACACCTTAAGCATAATTTGATGATAAAAATCTGGACTCTGTAGATTTGGAGCACTCATAGGCCGGATTAGAGGCAAAGGCACTGCGAAATAGTATTTTAGCCGGTTTTGAGGTAAGTAACGTTTCCAAACTTAGTTCTGAGGGTTCGAAACCCCGAGCTAAATGATTTATGATTATTGTTGAGGTGACGCACATGCCAAGTGACAGGCGTGAAGGCGTGCACTGGGTATTTGTGTCCTGACTTATCCCATGGTCCCGCTTAGTGATTATTCCATGATGATATTTGTGCATCTATTAATGTGGTAATTGTGAACATGTTAGAAATCATGTTAAGTATAAATGCTAGGATTCACGCCGGAAATGCTGAGACCCGAGTGGTCGTATATTGCGGCCTCATGTTGTTATTATTTGATGTCATATACTCAATCCTGTTATAACATATCATTTCATATCTCAGTCTCAGTTTTGTTAATTACATACATATTTATCATTGTTTCGGGCTGATTGAGGCATTTGTGATCCATGTGAGTGAGACTGAAGAGTAATGACTGAGTGAGGCCGAGAGCCTGTTATTGAGACAGTTATGAGAATGGACTGCACACTACAATGATATTTAAATCATGCCTTCTTGGCTTGATATGGCGCTTTGGCCACTAGGGCCCCTCCGGAGTCTTTACACCCCTAGTGAGCGCAGTGATGATGAGGGATGGATCTTCCCTGGGCATGGATCTTGTCCGAAGATGAGATTATGTGAGGGATGTATCTTCCCTGGGCATGGATCTTGTCCGAAGCTGAGATTATGTGAGGGATGGATTTTCCCTGGGCATGGATCTTGTCTGAAGCTGATGTTTATGAGAGGGATGGATCTTCCCTGGATATGAAAATTGTCCAAGTGTTGTATTCCAGAGATGGATCTTCTCCGTAGGGGCTGGACTGGCCTTTTTCCTCAGTACATAGTGACTACGGTCACCGGTGTTTATGCATATTCCAGGATGGAACTTCCCTGGGCCTGAGAGCCATATATAGTACTGAGTGGACTTCTGTGAGAGAGCTGTGAGCACTAGGTGCACATCCATACTGGTTTCATACATATATTTTATGATGGCATGTAGAGTAGACTGGCCTACTTGGCATATTATCTCATCCTGATAAACAGTTAGCATGTCTAAATTCTGTATATTATTTATTGTAAATGTTTGAGGTTTGTCTGTCACTACTTCTCAGCCCATAGTTTGGGTTTGTTACTTCTGAGAGGCTTCAGAACCTTTAGGAAAAATATCACATTCTTGAACTCTTGTCGTGCGAATCCATTGATTCAACCTGAAGCATAATTCTTTGAACTCCTTTCATGTATTCAAACGCGCACGTGAGCGCTCGGTATCATACGTGCATCGATGGCTTGTGACTTCAATGAATGGGATGTGATTCTAGCATGTTTGGGGCCAGTTTGGAGGACTTGAGGCTGGATTTTTGTCTGTGGTTTCAGTGTCGATATTTTGTTGGTGTGAGCACATGTAGTTGGGGACTTATATGTCCACTGGTGTCCTTATTGACGAGACCTGGTGACTAGATGACTATATGGTGAGTGTGATTTGAGGGTGAGATGTGGTTATGTTACTTGATTGTGACAAAAGGGATTGGTTGGAGATGATTTAGGATGTTTAATGGTTTGAGTTATGTATGAGCTTATGAAGGATTTAGTTGAATCCCACTGCGGTATTGCTGCAGTGATAGCGTATGGGTATTATGGGTTATTGTTATTTCGATCTATGGCTTTGAGCCAAGTGGGGGAGTCTGCTAATGATTAGTTGGTTGCCCGATTAGGTGTTGTATTGGTTTTAGTTTGGGGATATTTGGGAGAGGATTCAGCGGCTTATGAGCTTTAGACTGTATGGTCTTATGCTTGGGTCTCGTGTGGTGAATCTAGGTTGAGAATTGCAGTATTATGACAAGGAGAATTATCAATTCAAGGGTAAGTCAGAAGGAACTTGGATAAATAGGACCGCTTTGTAGTCAGTCGGATCGGCATGGTAAGGGATACAGTTAGTTCTTTGGGTGCTTATGAGGTAATGAGTTTTCTACATGTGTTTCCTAGAAATGCTCTTGGGTGTTGGTGACCTGCGTAGCATGGTTGAGTTAGGAGGATTCAGTTCTGATGGCTTGGTGTTGTGCAAATAGGATTCGAATGGTTCCTGATGGTTTCTACCACGGTTAGAGATGTGTATTTTCTACTAGCGTGAGGAACATGAGAGGTATAGTGATTTTACTTCTAGATAGGATCAAATGTAAGTTCTTGGCTAGTTGGGTACATAGTTGTAATGGCAGGATAGTCCTCTCGTGTGAGTCTTTTATATAATTTGATTACGTTGAGATGTTGTTGCTGAGTGCACGAGTTGCACAGGTTATGGCTTCGAATTGTATTGATGTGTCATGTCAGAAGAAGTCATTGGACCTAGAATGAATATTGTCAGAATTGTCTACAGCATAGTTGGAAGGATAAATATCGGGAGTCGGCTTAGAAATTTGCTATAATTCTTGTTTGGGAAGGGGGAGTTTCATGCCTGACTGATTGGACGGATGGTTGTTAGTTTCTACGTGTTTCTGTCATCATGGGCGGTATATGAAAGTGTAAGAGCGGGGCATTTCTTGATAAGAGGTTATTTACCGGTATTGGGTTGTTATAATCAACTATTGTGATTAGGAGTTATCGCCATGAGTGCTTGAGTCATGCACTGGATTATGGTATTTCATCTTGGGTTACAAATATGACTTGTTACAGTGTGCTCAGACTTATTCGGTTTATAGTTGTGGGATTTTGATCTTGTAAATTGATTCAGAAGTGAATATGTAGTTCTAAGGTTTATGGGTCGGGATTTGATAACGAAATTTTAGTTATGTTGTGTTATCAGACCTATATGGGGTAGGGTGATGTGGGATCACCTCCGAATATGTGCATGGTAGGTTACACAGCAATTTTGGTGGTGTTTGGAACAACTCTAGCACGTTCGAGGACGAACGTATGCTTAAGTTGGGGAGAATGTAACGACCCGGTCCGTCGTACGTAGAACCTGCATTATAATTACTATTCTTGACTTTTCATAGGTTGGTTATACTGTTATTGATGTGTTAGAGTTGGTAGGCTTGAAATCGGAATGGTTGTAGTGAGAGTTTAGTCACTTATTCTTTAAAAATAACCTTAAAGTTGGAAGAGTCAATTGAGAGTTGACTTATTGGAAAGCGATCTCGGAATGCGGATTTTATGGCTCGGATAGCTTCGTTAGGTGATTTGGGACTTAGGAGTGTGCTCGGAATATTTTTGTGATGTCCGGTATAGAATTAGGCTTGAATTGGCCAAAGTTAGTTTTTGGTGATTTTCGGTCGGCAATGGAAAATAGGCTATCGGGGTCGGAATGGAATTCTGGAAGTTGGAACAGGTTCGTAATGTCATTTTGGATACGTCTAAAAAATTTCAGGTCAATCGGAGTTGTTCTGGATAGTTTCGGCATCATTGGTGGATTTTAGAAATTTCAAAGTTCTGAGGCTTGAATCTAATGTAAATTTGGTGTTTTGAGAGTGCAACTAAGTTTGAATAATCAATTATGATGTGTTGGTAACTTTGGTTGGGGTCCCGAGGGGCTCGGGATTGATTTCGGATGGTTAACGAAAATTCGGAGTTGAAAAAGATGCAGCAAACAGCTGCTGAAGTTTTCCCACAGTGATTTCCGCACCTGCGAAAGTTTGACCACAGGTGCGGGCCCGCAGGAGTGAGAAGGGCACCGCAGGTGCAGAATGGCTGGGTGAGAAGTTTCCGCAGGGGCGAATAAGTTGCCGCACCTGCGAGGCCGCAGGTACGGGATGTGGATCGCAGGTGCGGAGTTGGGCCGTTTAATGAAAAGTCGCAGGTGCGGTCCTGCAGGTGCGAGTTAGGGGCCGCAGGTGCGGAACAACTGGGCAAAAGGTATAAATTAAAACCCTCCGCGACTTAAACCCATTTTACTCCATGCTTATACAGACAGAGAGCTTTGGGAGCAATTTTTGAAGAGGGAAATCATTGTTCTTCATAGGGGTAAGTGTTTGGACCTTAAAACTCAATTATGGATGATTATAGAACATAATATCAGTGTTAAATTCACGAAAATCAGTAGAAACAGGTGGATTTAGGGCTTGAGATTTTGAGACCTTTAGGGATTTATTTGAGGGGTCAAACGAACTCTGATTTTAGTGTTCTTTATATGTGCGGACTCGTGAGTTGATGAAGAACAGTTTGGTATAAAAATTTCTGAGTTTCGGGACGCGGGCTTGGGGGTCGGGTTTTGACCAAATTCGGGTTTTTGAGCTAAATTGATATTGTTCGATTGGGATTCACACCTTAAGCATAATTTGATGATAAAAATCTGAACTCTGTAGATTTGGAGCACTCATAGGCTGGATTTAGAGGCAAAGGCACTGCGAAATAGTATTTTAGCCGGTTTTGAAGTAACTAACGTTTCTAAACTTGGTTCTGAGGGTTCGAAACCCCGAGCTAAATGATTTATGACTATTGTTGAGGTGATGCACATGCCAAGTGACGGGCGTGAGGGCGTGCACTGGGTATTTTTGGTCTGGCTTATCCCATGGCCCCGCTTAGTGATTATTCCATGATGATATTTGTGCATCTATTAATGTGGTAATTGTGAACATGTTAGAAATCATGTTAAGTATAAATGCTAGGATTCACGCCAGAAATGCTGAGACCCGAGTGGTCGTATATTGCGGTCTCATGTTGTGATTATTTGATGTCATATACTCAGTCCTGCTATAACATATCATTCCATATCTCAGTCTGAGTATTGTTAATTACATGTATATTTATCATTGTTTCGGGCGAATGGAGGCATTTGTGATCCATGTGAGTGAGACTGAAGAGTAATGACTGAGTGAGGCCGGGAGCCTGTTATTGAGACAGTTATGAGAATGTACTGCACACTGCAGTGATATTTAAATCATGCCTTCGTTGGTTTGATATGGCGCTTGGGCCACTAAGGCCCCTCCGGAGTCTTTACACCCCTAGTGAGCGCAGTGATGATGAGGGGTGGATCTTCCTTGGGCATGGATGTTGTCCGAAGCTGAGATTATGTGAGGGATGGATTTTTCCTGGGAATGGATCTTGTCCAAAGCTGAGATTATGTGAGGGATGGATCTTCCCTGGGCATGGATCTTGTCCGAAGCTGATGTTTATGAGAAGGATGGATCTTCCCTGGATATGGAAATTGTCCGAGTGTTGTATTCCGGAGATGGATCTTCTCCGTGGGGGCTGGACTTGCCTTTTTCCTCAGTACATAGTGACTATGGTCACCGGTGTTTACGCATATTCCGGGATGGAACTTCACTGGGCCTGAGAGCCATATAGTGCTGAGTGCACTTCTGTGGGAGAGCTTTGAGCACTATGTGCACATCCATATTGGTTTCATACATATATTTTATGATGGCATGTAGAGTATACTGGCCTACTTGGCATATTTTCTCATCCTAATAAACGGTTAGCATGTCAAAATTCTGTATATTATTTATTGTAAATTTTTGAGGTTTTGTCCGTCACTACTTCTCAGCCCATAGTTTGGGTTCGTTACTTCTGAGTTGGTTTACTCACGTTACCCCATGCACCTTGTGTGGATATCCAGGTACACCAGGACCCGGTAGCGGATATTGAGCAGCGGTTAGCATTTCTATTGGAGTTGTCAAGGTAGCGGCTGGCGATTGCGACCTCGTCTTCTCTTTATTATTCGACATGTTGTTCTTTATTTTGACACAATGTTGTTCATTTCTCCTTTTCTTTGATTTATGTTATAGTAGCTCATGACTGAGTGACACCGGATTCGGGGTTGGAGGTTTAAATTTAGTTCTTCAAATATTATTTTAATTTCAGATTCTTAGTTTTATTTATAAATTCGTTTAAAATCGTATCTTTACTGGAATTTGAATTTGGCTTAGTTAAAAAGGGAGGCTTGCCTGGTTCCACGACAGGCGCCATCACGACTTCGAAATTGGGTCGTGACATTCCGGGAGATCCCCCAGCACTGCATATTATTTTGGGACTACAGACGTATTCCGGGAGATCCTCTGTATTGTGTGATAAATTTAGAATTACGGGACGGGATCGCCGTAGATTTTTATCAAAGGAATTATGTTGAAAGACAATTATTTGGAAAATATAATTGAAAACATTTATCCTGAATAAAACTATGTTTGAAGGACACTCCTTTGGAAAAGTATATTTGAAAAATGTTTATGTTGAAGAAAACTATGCCTGGAGGACATTTTCTTTGGAAAAGTATATTCGAAAGGCTTTTATCTTGAAGAAAACTATGTTTGAGAGACATCTCTTGGGAAAAATATATTTCAAAAGAATTTCCCTTAAAAAGGACAGTACCTTAAAGCTTTCAATATAAAAACTTGCGGGTGTAAGTTTACACTCGAAGATTTTTGACCATTTTATTGGGATTTTATGGCTAAGGCCTGATGTGGAGACTAATGCAGTGCTGAGTTACCACTTGCCCTTATTGTGTTGTGATTTCTGGACTCGGGATGTGCTCCAGTCCGTCCTTCTGTGTATTATTATTATGTTCCATCGTTATTTGATGTATTTCCTTCAGCATTGTAGTTGTTATTTTGTTAACTATATTGCATAGTCATTAGATAGATGCCATGTCCTGTCATTCCTATATTTATGCATGTTCAGTTTATTAGACCAATGGGTGTCATGACTAGTCCTCGTCACTACCTCACTGAGGTTAGTCTTGATACTTACTGGGTACTGTTATGGTGTGCTCATTATACACTTCTGCATATTTTTTGTGCAGATCCAGGTATTGATCACTAGTAGCTGTGCGGACTCTTGCTGATGAGACTCAAGGTAACCTGCTGCTGCATTCGCAGGCTTCGGAGTCACCTTCCTATTATGTATTTACACTGTTTTCACCTACTTCCAAGCAGTTGTATTTTGAAGTTATAGTAAATTCTTTAGAGCTTACGACTTGTAAAATCGGGTTTTGGGAATATGCTCTTGTATAAAGAATCCTTTTTCATAATTATTAGATTTTATTTATTATTGTTGTTATTCTATAGGCTTACTTAGTCCTTAATACTAGGTGCCATCACGTATCACGACCCGATTTACCCTCCACAGGTGTCGTGATGGCACATGGTCGCTACGACTAGGTAAGCCTAATATAAAGGGGAAAACTGAAATAAAACACAAGAAATAAAAGGGATAAGGGCAATGATGTAAATAACATACTGGCCGCTCGGCTAACACAAAATATAACTCCCCAAGACCCGGAACCGGAATGTCATAGACAGTCACAAGCTTCTAACACTACTGTAGCTCTAACAAAAGCTGGAAAGTACATAAGAAAATCTCCACAAGCTAGAATGGAAGGGGATTCAGAGGATTCTGCGGACGCGACAGAGATACCGTGCGGTCTCCTGGAATCAGCAGCAACGACTAACCATGAGGCTGATAGCTCGTACCTGGATCTGCACACGAAAAACATGTGCAGGAAAGGGCATGAGTACACCACATTTGGTACCTAGTAAGTGCCAAGCCTAACCCCAGTCAAGTAGTGACGAGGTCAAGTGAGTTGGGTAGCCCGACCGAGTCAGCTTCACTTACGTGGAGTCAGTTTTCAGAGATGTTCTTGAAAGAGTTTGTACCCCAGTCCCTTCGGGATGCATGGCGTGCGGAGTTTGAGCAGTTGCGCCAGGGAACTATGTCAGTATTAGAGTATGCCATCAGATTTAGTGATTTGGCCAAGCATGCACTTGCCTTATTCACTACAGTTAGAGGGCGAGTCCGTAGATTCATTGAAGGGCTCAGGAATGATATTCGGTTCAGCATGGCTCGAGTGTTGGAGTTGTATGTTTCATTTCAGCAGGTGGTAGGGATTTCTCGTCGGTTAGAGGGCATGTGGGACCGGGAGCGAGAGGACAGACGAGATCAGGAGAGAGAGTCCAGGGAGGCGAGGAGGCCTCGTAGACCGAAGAGATCTACTGGTCCTTATTTTGGAGGCAGCGTGCGACACGGTAGAGGTTCTGTGGGTCAGCCAGTTCAATTTGCATTACCGACTTCACATGGGGTTTGAGGTACTCGTGGGTCTCAGAGTACTCGTATCACACAATTTCCACAGACATGCCAGTAGAGAGGTTGTTTTGAGTGTGGAGATACCAGTCACAGGGTGAGAGATTTTCCCAGGCTTCGGGAAGATGTGTTACAGCATGGCATTCAGGTGAGTAGAGGGCGCCCAAGAGGGGGAGGCCCGGCCCGTTGATGTGTTTCGTATAGTAGGCTGGAGGCAGTTATGCCAGATGTTATCGTATAAGTATGTTTTGATTTGGTACAGAGGGGGGAACCATTTATATTTCATTATAGCTCAGTTAGTCGGGACGAGTTCCCTTATTTGTCGCTTCATTCATGAGTGAGTTTCATTCTTTGCACTCTATCTTCGTGTTTGCTCCTGTTGGGAGATTCTGTGAGTGGTATCCCGTGTCTATCATTTGTTTCTATTCATTATTGAGAGATATGAGACTATTAGTAAATTCCTGTTGTCCAGTACGGTAGGCTTGATGTGGTTCCTGAGTATAGTGGTCACGAGCTGTGATTCTTATGCTCCACCGGTGTAGGAGCTATCACGTGTTGTAATTTTGTTGAAGGAAGTGATCTAGTGAAAAGTTTCAGTTGGTGGGATATATATCCTATTTGTGATGTAGAGTTGAGGGCGAGACCCTCGTGATCCCTTGTGATTCGATGTGTTTGAACCGGGCTGAGTACCGCGGTGGAAATCATATCAGAATAGGAACCTTGTGATTTGTTCATGTGCTTTAATTCTTTCCTTGTTATATTGTTTTGTAGGTTAGCATTTATAAATATTTGTTCATGTCGGCCTTGTTTGATAGTTTCGTTATGTGTTCCTCCTTCATGTTCAGTCATTTTCGTTCTGTGCTCCTTGATTTTTAGCTTGCGGGATGTGTGCCCAATTGTGTCAGTTGTGGCTTGGTGATTCGGGTGTCAAAGTATGTGGTCCTCGTGTTTCTTGCATTATTATCAGTATGATTGAGTTTTGAAATAGAGTTCTATCGGATATGAAGCTAATTGTTGGTGCTGAGTTGATTTCGGGCAGCTATTGTGATTAGAAATGTTATTAAGTGCCGATGTGTGGTGTGTTATGTGGTGTGGTCATACCTTGTGGGTGTAGGCATTAGTTGATGTAGCTGGTTAAGACTGATACCGGATATGGATTTAGAATCGGGTCTTTTGGAAATGAAGGGAAGGTGAGAATTTGGGGTCTGAGGCTCATCGGTGTTAGTAGAAAGGCTACATCGCAGTTGACATGGTGTCGCTAGGCTTATGTAGATTGAGGTTTACGTGGGATCACCCGCGGGTGTATTCTGAAAGTGTGCCTTCAGTGACTTGAAGACTTCGAGGAGAATATTGGCACGTTCGAGGAGGAACGTTTGTTTAAGAGAGGGAGAATGTAACGATCCGACCGGTCATTTTAAGAATTTAAGCTCCGTTTGGTGGCGTAAGGTCTTTAACAACTTCATATTATGTATATCAACTTGCGTGCATGGTTGAATTTAGCTACCGGATGATTCAGAGTCGAAGTGGAAGGAATATTTTATTTTTGGAAGCTTAAGCGGTGAGAAATTGGCTGGAATTTGATTTTGGTGTAAATGGCTCCGAAATAAGTTTTGGATGATGTCAGCAGCTTCGCATGGTGATTTTGGACTTAGGCATGCGTCCGGATTAGGATTTATAGGTCTGTAGAGTAATTTAAGGCAATTTGGCGAAAGTTAGAAATTTGAAGGTTTTTGAGAAGTATGATCGGAAGTGCACTTTTTGATATCGGGGTCGGATACCTATTCCGGAAGTTGAAGTAGGTTCATAATGTCTAATGCGACGTGTGTGCAAAATTTGAGATCAATCGGACGTGATTTGATAGGTTTCGAAATCGAATGTAGAAGTTTGAAGTTCTAAAGTTCATTAAGCTTGGATTAGGGTGAGATTCATGATTTCGATGTGGTTTGAGGTGATTTGAGGCTTTGAGCAGGTCCATATTACGTTATGGGACTGATTTGTGTAATTGGACGGGGCCCCGGGGGCCTCGTGTGTGTTTCGGGGTGGTTTCAGATCATTTTGGGTTGTTTTGCAATAGTTGATGCTGGTGTCTGGTGTTGTTCTTCGCGTTCGCGAATAAGGATTTGGCTTCAGGGACTTTGTTCTTCGCATTCGCGAAGGGATCCACGCGTTCGCGAAGAAGAAAATCTATGTTAGGCAGGGCTGACTTTGATAGCTTATATATTAAAGTCTATAAGGAATTGATAGATAACCAAAATATGAAAGTTGTAGATCTTGGTTTATAGTTTTTAAAACATTAAATTTTGTCATTTGGAGTTTTATACAAAAATTTATGATTATTATACTAGAGGCTGTCTGAGAAGAGTTTGAAAATGACTTCTGAGAGTTTTTGTTCATCGCGAACGCGATGGGTGGACCGCGGATGCAAAGAAGGAACACATGCGCATAATTTAAATTTTAAAAATGAGGGTTTTGAGTTCATATCACAAAATTTAATTGGGAGCTCGGTAGAAGGCGATTTTTAGAGAGATTCTTGCGTGGGTTTTTGGGGTAAGTGATTCTTACCTAGTTTTGGTTAATTCCCATGATTATGTCTTTAATTTCAACATTAAATTAGTGATTTAGAGTGGAAAATCGGGGAAGATTTGAGAAAAATTCTTAGGCCGAATTTTGGGGTTTTGATTGAGATTTTGGTATCGGATTCGAGTAAATTTTATATGCTAAGAATCGTGAGTGAATGGGTGTTCGTAATTTGTGATTTTTACCCGATTCTGAGACGTGGTCCCGGGGAGGATTTTTGGGCATTTTTTTTTATTTTCTTGCCTTAGCTTCGAATTCATTAGCTAAAGTAGTGGGGGGGATTATCGAGGTAAGTATCTTGCCTAACCTTGTGTGGGGGAATTACCCCTTAGGGTTTGAGTCTTCTATGTTGATTGTAGTCCGTGTATGCGAGGTGACGAGTGTAGAAGGTTGACCTTTTAGGGTTCTTAGGTCCTTATATTCACCTTGTACGAAGTTGTTCTTGATATACTTGAGTTCTAAATTGCTAGTTTCACCCCTACATGCTTTGATTAGAGCTAATTGCTTTAGGATTCATCCTTACCGCCTACTTGACCCTGTGTTGACTTAACCAAAGGTTTTACCTATTTTATCATCATGCTATCTTTTCATAAACTGTCTATAATTAATTGAATTGTTGAAAATATCTCATAATTGCTCAACCTCATAAGGGGTTTAGATAACTTATATCTTAGTCGACTTGTCCTTATTTGGAATTATTTGACTTGTGTTGGCTTCTTATTTTTTACTTGAGTTTTGTGGATTTGTTGCTTTGTCTTGTTTTTCTCTGGTCAAGTGTTTCTCTTTATATTTAGTATTCTTTACCGTGATTATTCCTTGTGAACGATGTTCTGCTGTTTCTTTGTGAATTGAAGTTCTTGTATTGATTTATTCATCGTACCTTGTGTCATTGTCATGGTTGCTTTGTATTTGATGTGGTGATGTACGAGTTTACTTCCGTGCTATAATTGTTGTCTTTGTTTGTTGCACTGTATATTTAAATTGGGGACTACCGACGTATTCTGGTAGATCCCCTCTATACTGTATATTTACTTTGGGACTACGGACATATTCTGGGAGATCCCCTTGTACTGCATATTTAAATTAGGGACTACAGACGTATTCTGGGAGATCCCCCCTGTATTGCATATTTACTTTGGGACTACGGACGTATTCTGGGAGATCCCCCCTTGTACTGCATATTTACTTTGTGACTACAGATCTATTCCGAGAGATCCCCCATCACTGCATATTAATTTGGGACTGCGGACGTATTCCCGGAGATCCTCTGTATTGTTTGATAAATTCAAAATTACGGGACGGGATCGTGGTAGATTTTTATCAAAGGAATTATGTTGAAAGACAATTATTTGGAAAGTATATTTGAAAAACATTTATCCTGAATAAAACTATGTTTGAAGGACACTCCTTTGGAAAAGTATATTTGAAAAATGTTTATGTTGAAGAAAACTATGCCTGAAGGACATTTTCTTTGAAAAAGTATATTCGAAAAGCTTTTACCTTGAAAAAAACTATGTCTGAGAGACATCTATCGGGAAAAATATATTTCAAAAGAATTTTCTTTGAAAAGGACATTACCTTAAAGCTTTCAATATAAAAACTTGCGGGTGAAAGTTTACACTCGAAGATTTTTGACCATTTTATTGGGATTTGTGGCTAGGGCCTGATGTGGAGACTAATGCAGTACTGATTTACTACTTGCCCTTATTGTGTTGTGATTTTCGGACTTGGGTTGTGCTCCCGTCCATCCTTCTGTGTATTATTATGATGTTTCGTCGCTATTTGTTATATTTCCTTCCGCATTGTAGTTGTTATGTTGTTAACTATATTGTGTAGTCATTAGATAGATTCCATGTCCTGTAATTCTTTTATTTATCCATGTTCAGTTTATAAGACCAGTGGGTGTCTTGACTAGTCCTCGTCACTACTTCACTGAGGTTAGTCTTGATACTTACTGGGCACCGCTGTGGTGTTCTCATTCTACACTTCTGCACTTTTTTTTGTGCAGATCCAGGTATTGATCGTTATTAGTTGTGCGGACTCTTGTTGAGGAGACTCAAGATAACCTGTTGCTGCATTCGCAGGCTTCGGAGTCATCTTCCTATTCTGTATTTACATTGTTTTCACCTACTTCCAAATAGTTGTATTTAGAAGTTGTAGTAAACTCTTTAGAGCTTATGACTTGTACTACCGGGTCTTGGGAATATGCTCTTGTATAAAGAATCCTGTTCATAAAATATTAGATTATTTATTGTGTTAGTCCATGAATGTTAGGCTCACCTAGTCCTTAAGACTAGGTGCCATCACGATACCCAACGGAGGGGAACTTTCGGTCGTGACAAGGATGCTAGCTTGGTTCTCATTTTATCAATTATAAATTGGTAGTCTCTAGGCCTTGAGCATTTGTTTAATATCGAGAATCCTAGATAGGTACCAAAGTTGTCACATTTCTTTATACTTAGTCTAGTTGTAACATCCTTTATGGGTGAAGGAGTGCAATTATTGGAAAAGAGGACCTTTATTTAGCACTGTTAATGCATTGACCTGATATATTACAAAACTGATCTAATCCATTTTTAATGGCATGGCATGATTTATCATTTACCTTTGCCATTAATGTAAGATCGTCAGCAAAAAATAGGTGAGAAAATTTTGGACATCTTTTCCCTATGATTATTGGATCCCAATTCCTAATATCGACTTGATGGTCTATATATCTTGTTAGCATTTCTAAGCAAAGAATGAAGATATAGGGTGAAATGGAATCACCTTGCCTGATGCCTCGACTTGCATCAAAGAATTTTGTGACATAGCCATTAACTAAAATTGCTATACTACTTGTTCAAAATTACAACTTAATAATAGCTTAGAGAATTTGGGAGTGAATTTGAAGTATTTTAGAGTGTGATGAACAAAGGACCATTCCAAACGGTCAAAAGCCTTTTCTAGATCAATTTTTAATATCGTTTGGCCATGTTTGCCTTTTATCTTTTTTAAATTGGAAACAAGTTCTTGGATGATGATTGCATTTATCAGACGCTCTTCTATATTTCATGAAACTTGCCTGGAAGGAGCTAATCAATTGTTCTAGGAATGGTTTTAGTTGATTTGCTAGAATTTTTGTTATTAACTTGTAGATAGTATTGCAAATTCAAATATTGGTCTAACTTGTAAGTTCTATTCATTTCTTTGAGAATTTTTTATTTCTAAAGATATCATGAAAAAGATTTGTTACCGAATGACCTATAGTTTTCCAATATTTCTGGAAAAAGAAGGGGTGGAGGCTATCCGCCCTTGGGGCTTTGAAAGGTTTAAAAGTATAGATGGCCCTTTTAATTTCAATATCTAGCAGGGGGCTGTCTAAAAAGTTTAGATCTGCATTCGTACGAGTAGAGGGGTTTCTCAGTGGGCTAATCCAACTAGTTAGGGAGTGAGATGTTGTGAATGAAGTTGTGTAGTAACCGAGCACATGTGACATGATAAGATGGTGTTCATTGATCCAATTTCTGGTATCATCCTTAAAGAAGTTTATTTTGTTTCTTCTTTTTCTATTACTGGTTGAACTATGAAAATTTTTTGTGTTAGCGTCTCCTTCGTTTAACCACAATATTCTAGACCTTAATTTCTAATAGTCTTCGTCGATTATAAGGATATCATTATATTCACTTTTCAAGTCATATTCCAGTGATAGAAGGAAATCACTAGTAGTATAGCTACTGAAATTCTAGATTCCTTAAAGTCTAGCAAGTAGTTTTTTCTTTTTTCCCATGATGTTACCAAAGGTATTATTCTTCCAAGGTTTTAATTCTTCCACAAAGTTTAGGTTAGCTCTAAAATAATCAGATTCATACCAATTTTTTTCTACAATAATTTTGAATTCTGAATGTTTGCACCAAAAGGTCTCGAGCCTAAAGGGTATATTATGAGTTAACCTGTTTCTTGGAATTAATTCAACTAGTATAGGATTATGGTCAGAGTATGTCTTGAGTAAGTGAATTATAGAGCTTTTAGGGAAGAGTTCAATCTAGTCTTCATTCCCTAATATCTTATCTAATCTTTCCATTCTTATTCCTATGTCCGTTATTAGACCAGGTATACTTACAGAGGCGGGTCCAGATATTTAACTTTATGGGTTCAAGATTTAGAACTCTAGCACATACCTCAAGTTACTATACAATAATAACCGAACGAAATACGAACAATGATATATATATATATATATATATATATATATATATATATATATATATATATATATATATATATATATATATATATATATATATATATATATATATATATATGTAGCAAGTATCGAACCATCTAACATAATATATATTAAAAATATCATCATTACAATTGTACCTTACGGGTTGTCATGCTTTGAAAACGATCAATAATCGCATCATTAGGTACACTTTCAAATACTTCATCTTCTATATAACAAACTAAACAATCATTCAAAAATTTATCACCGATTCTGCTACTTAAGTAATTTTGATGTAATTCATTGAAGAAAAAGTTTTTTCTACCGTGGGAAAGAAGAACCTTCTGAAAAGTGAAACTTTTTGATCTCAGCTTTGTGAAAACCAAGAAAATAAGAAAGAAGCCTCAACTTTTTATAATTATTAAAAATCCCCACAAAAAGTATACAATAAAGAATAATATTAATTAGGTGGGTCCCCATTTTTAAGGATAAGAAAAGGTCCTCTTTAAATGGGAAGGGACAAAAGAAGTCCAAAAATAATAAAGAAGTCAAACAGTAACTTAAATAAAAATTATAGACACAGAGTTTCAAACTCCAGTCCTCGCAGTAATAAGCAGTGCTCTGCCCAGCACTTTTACCACTAAAACCATAGCTTAATTTAGTCTATGGGTTCAAACACTAATATATGACCATATTTCAGTAATTTTGACCAGTATATTTTCGGGTTCTGTCGAAAGTTATGGGTTCAACTAAACTCGTTTATATAACACTAGATCCGCCCCTGTATACTTACACCCTTTAAAGCCAAGACCAAGTAAGTTGTAACTGTTAATCTTAGGGGATCAGGGATGTTGCATGTGATTGGATGAACTTAAAAATTTAAGTAGTGTGAAAGAAATTCCATGGACGAAGTGACTAGTCTTTTGGCTTATTTCTTTTCAAATTGCTTCAGATCCATTTTGTTGGCCAATTTGTTTTTCTCAGATACAAAAATATTTTTCTGGTTCATACTTCATATAATTATTTATCCTTCGCAATGAGCAACTCAATTTGGGCATATTAAAAATGTCTTAGCTTTTTCTATAGTGAAAGAATTTAATGAATTTAACCTCTATGATTTTGCTGCTGGAGGATAGAAAAAGAGGAAAAAAGGAACTTCTTAGCAGAAGGGGTAGAAAAGTGTTGATGCATATATGATAGGTTAATTATATATACAAAGAAAGAAAACAGATGAAAAGTAGCAAGAAAGACAAAGAGAACAGATTTTTACTTAATGGTGGAAAAGGCGATAGTGAAGATTAGGTGGTGTGACGATCTCATCTTGTTGTTAATATATTATGTTACGAATTGAACTTTACCGTTAAATAAAAAGATTTTAGTGAGCCTTAGACCAATGGTGTCCAATTTCAGCAAACTTAAAGGACGATGGTTGTCCAGGGTAATATATAAAGGACTAACTTAAACATTGTCTTATACATAAGGGACCATTTCGGTCTTTTCCTCTGCCAGAACACGTCATACTCACTACTCAGTAAAGCAGTAATTACGCTGGAAAGTGCAAGAGAAAAAGTCACAAATTCAATCCATCATTTACTTTGGGGGATGTTATAGCATATGAATATTTGCTTCTCTTAGGAGTTAGGCGTTAATTTTTATTTTAACTATTAAATAAATAGGATATTAGGATAATCAGAAGGTTATTATCGTAATTTAATTTTTAACTTAAAGGTTAGCATTGTATGCATATTTGATTTGGCAAAAATGCCCTCGTTATTTGAGGGCCACCATATTAAGCTCAAGGCCTTTTTTGTCCTTTTCCCAAATCCCACAATTTCCCTAAAAACTAACCCATAAGATTAGACCTATCTCCGATGTTGGTGTTAGAAATGATAAAGCTTATGTCGAAATTTCTGATGAAAGTATGAAGAAGAAGAAAGGAGATAAAATCGGCTAGGTCTGAAGAAAGGAGTTGGTTTTGTCTGAAGAAAGGGATCTATGTTAGATGAAGCACGGGCCAGACCTCTTTTGGTCTTGGACCCAACTCCATTTGGGCCTTACAGCTTCAACTATTTTCTTGGTCCATTCTAAAGACAAACCCAAAATACAGATCAGATATTTTACATAGTAGAAAGAATTATTCTTTTGTAAATATTCTTTTAGTTTGTTACAGAGTTTGTTACAATAGCTGTTAGAAATAGACAAGTAGAATATTTCCACTTGGAATAGTTTGTTTAGACTAGATTCTATTATTTTGTATAAATAGCATATACTGTATAAAGAAAGATACACAGAAATTTTTTCAATATTCATTCTCTCTTCATTTTTTCTGGTATCAGAGCGGGCTTGAGCTGCTTAATTCACGATCCTACCAGTTTTTTTTCCTGTCTCTTTCCTTTTTGTTTTCTTCACCTCAGCTATGAGTACTACTGGATAGACTCCAGATCTTTTAGCCTCAGCCACTTCCACAGTCGACCTTGATGCACCAGCAACATCAGTTATGAATGGAGTGGTTGATTCATCACATCCCTACTATCTTCATCCCTCAGATTATCCAGGGATGAATCTTGTATCCACAGTTTTTGATGGAAGAAGCTATGGTGGATGAAGAAGAGTTTTGGTAATTGCTTTATCTACAAAAAATAAGTTGGGTTTTATTGATGGAACTCTTACTATTCCACAAACTGATTCTGAACTTCAAAAGACTTGGTCAAGGTGTAATGACATGGTATTGTCATGGTTGCTTAATTCTCTATCTAAGGAGATAGGAGAAAGTGTTCTTTACTCACAAAGTGCTAAGGACCTATGGAGTGATTTGGAAGACAGGTTTGGACAAACTAATTGAGCTAAGTTATTTCAGTTACAAAAGGAACTTAGTGATGTGGTTCAAGTCAGCTCTAGTGTATCAACATATTTCACTAAGATGAAAAGCTTATGGGATGAGCTTGATGCCTTGAACACTTTTTCAGCATGTATTTGTCATTGTGAATGTGGAGCTAAGGTGAAGAGTTCTAAGGCACATCAAGATGAAAGGTTGCTGCATTTTTTGATGGGGTTGAATGACATTTTCATAGGTGTTAGGAGCATCTTGCTCTCGTCACCCTTACCTTCCATTGGGTAGGCTTATTCACTAGTGATACAAGATGAGAAACAAAGGGAGATTCATGTTGTTCCTACTTATCCAGGAGAATCTGGATCCTTTCTTGTTACAAACCAGCAAGGAAATGGTAGAAGGTTCAATGAAAATAAGGGACAGAAATCTGCTTTTGATCCTAGAAAGAATGCTGGAATTTGTACTTACTGTAAAAAACCTAGGCATACTATTGATAAATGCTATAGGATTCATGGGTTTCCTACAGATTTTAAGTTCACTAAGCAGAAGAAATTTCAAGGGAATGTACATGCAAATGCTGTGTTCAACACAAATGAAGAAGGGATCCAAGGAAATAATAATGCAACAGGAACACAATCACTTACCCAGGAAAATGTGGCACAATTGTTGCAGCTTCTTCAACAAGTCAACATAGGCCGGCAAGGTGCAGGAATCTCTTAAGCTTCTGCCAATCTGAGTTGTGCTGGTATAGCCAAATTTTTCAATTTTGTTGCCTAATTCATTCAAATTGATAGTGAATCATGGATATTAGATAGTGGAGCAACTCAACATATGACTTTTAACATAAAATTCTTCATTAACTATAAAGCTTTGCCTAAACCTGTCATGGTCAATCTGCCTAATTCTCATAGAGTAAAAGTTACTCATTCAGGTTCTGTTGCACTGTTCCCAAATCTGGTTTTACACAATGTCCTATATGTGCCTTCTTTTAGATTTAATCTGTTGTCTGTGCACAAGTTGTGCAAACAACTTCAACAATATGTACTTTTCACTCCTGATTCTTATTTTCTACTGTAGGGCCCTTCATTGAAGAGCCCTCTGGAGATTGGTAGGGAGACAGGAGGACTCTTCATTCTCAAGTCAAGATTTCCAACTCCAGTTTCTAAACGTTTCCCTAAGTCTAGTGTTTCTATATCTAGGCAAAGTTTACATTATGTTCCAGTTTTTAACTCTTGTTTTGCTTTTTCTGATTCAAATGTAAAAGAAAAGCTATGGCATTACAGGCTAGGGCATATGCCTTTGAGTAATATGAAGAAAATTTCTCATGTTTTTCTTCCTTCATGCTTTAGTCATTCTACTCCTTGTCTTATTTGTCCTATGGCTAGACAATCTAAGCTTCCTTTTCCCTCAAGTTCTATATCAACCAGAAAGATTTTTGAACTAATTCATGTGGATACTTGGGGACCTTACAAGGATCCTACTTATGATGGTTATAAATATTTCCTCACTATAGTTTATGATTACAGTATAGGGACTTGGTCCTACTTACTAAGTAACAAGTCAAATGCTTTCACTGTGTTAAAATCTTATCTGGCAATAGAATAGAGGCAATTTCATACAAAAGTTAAAATAATCAGATCTGATAATGCTTCTGAATTGGGTTCTAGGATTGGTCAAACAGATTTTTTTCTTTACCAAGGGATTATACATCAAATCAGTTGTGTCTCCACTCCACAACAGAATGGAGTTGTGGAGAGAAAACATAGGCATTTACTAGAGACATCTAGGGCTCTTTTGTTTTAACCTCATTTGCCTATATCATTTTGGGGGGATTGTTTCCTCACATCCACCTATTTGATCAACAGATACTCTTCTAGAGTACTAAAGTTCAAGACTCCTTATGAAGTCCTTTTTCAAACCAAAGCTAACTATTCCAATTTAAGATGTTTTAGTTGTCTATGTTTTGCCTCCACCCTTTCAAGACATAGATCCAAATTTGACTCAAGGGTTGTTCCTTGTGTGTTTCTAGGCTATCCACATGGAAAAAAGGGTTATAAAGTGGTTGATTTAAAGACATTAAAGGTCTTTGTTTTTAGAGATGTCGTATTTCATGAAGAATTTTTTCCATTTTCTTCGATTAACTCTGGTTCTACATGGGTTTCTTATCTGCTAACAGCCCCTTTGAACACTTCATTTCCCTTAAACTCAGACTCTTCCTCACCTTTAATTTCTTCTGATATCCAACATTCTGCTCCTATTTCTTCTCCTAATCCTACTGTCTCTTCTACTTCTAACCCTGGTACAACTCTATTCCCTACCAGCTCATTACCAGTTCCATCATCAACGGGCAGCCCCTCTTCCAGTATTCTTTTTCCTTCATTGTTTTCACCTATTTCACAACCTTTGGTAGATACTTTAATTAGAAAATCAGCCAGACCTCACAATCCCCCTACATACCTCAAAGATTACATTTTCTTACCCCAGTCTCTCCTCCATCTTTGTCTTTTAGTAACCTTTCCAACACTAATCAAAATATGCTCAATTCTTTATCTAATATGAATGAACCTATTAGTTATTCACATGCTGCACATCACCCAGGGTGGCAACAAGCCATGGAACAGGAATTGCTGCTCTTGAGTTCAATAAAACTTGGGAAGTAATAGAATTACCCCCTGATAGAAAGGCTTTACCTTGCAAATGGGTGTACAAGGTGACGCAATGCTCAGATGGTAGTGTGAAAAGGATAAAGGCCAGATTGGTGGTAAGAGGTGACATACAAAGAGAGGGGATATATTTCAATGAGACCTTCTCCCCGGTGGTCAAGATGACCACCATCAGATGCATTTTAGCGATTGCAGTTAAGAAAAGTTGGGGCCTTTATCAATTGGATGTGAACAATGCGTTCTTACATGGCGACTTAAATGAAGAGGTCTATATGAAATTCCTAGTTAGTTTTACACCACCTTCTCCTAACCATGTTTGTAAGTTGAAGAAGTCCATTTATGGACTTCGTCAAGCTTCTAGACAATGGTATTCTAAGCTTACTACTACTCTTAATTTCAAAGGATATTCACATTCATTGAACGATTATTCTTTGTTCTTTAAATGAACAGATTCATTTATTTCTATTGTGGCAGTTTATGTCGATGACATATTACTAACAGCGAGTGATATGAAGGAATTGACAGAATTGAAAGAGTTTTTCACGAGTTTAGAATCAAGGATCTTGGGCACTTACATTATTTTTTGGGAATGGAAGTTTTACGAGAGCCTCATGGTTTGATTCTATCTCAACGAAAGTTCATCCTTGATTTATTACAGGAATTTGATTCTCTCTTAAGTCGCATGTATCTTTTCCTCTTGACCCATCTGCTCGTCTACTTGCTCAAACTGGTGACTCTATTCCCGATCTAACCTTGTATCGCCATTTATTAGGCAAACTAAATCATTTGACGCACACAAGGCTGGATTTATCCTACATTGTGCATCACCTTAGCCAGTACATGCAGGATCCTAGACAGTCTCATCTCAATACTGCTCTTTGTGGTCTCCGCTACCTATTGAAGAATCCTAGACTTGGTCTATTCATGTCTTTTTCACCTTCCTACCAGCTCCTTGCCTTTTGTGATTCTGATTGGTCCACTTGCCCTAACTCGCGTAAATCCATCAGTGGTTTCTACATCTCTCTAGGCTCTTCCCCAATTTCATGGAAATCAAAAAAGCAAACATCCATTTCCCTCAGCTCTGCGAAGCTTAATATCGCTCAATGCGACGAGTTGTGGCTGAACTCACTTGGTTGGTACGCCTCTTTGATGATCTTTATATCCCAATTTCACTTCCTTTTCCTCTCCATTCAGACAGCCAGGCAGCTATTCATATCGTAAAAAACCTTGTTTTTCACGAAAGAACCAAATATGTTGAACTAGACTGTCATTTGGTAAGACAGTAGTTCCTCGCCGGCCTAATTTCACTCTCATATGTTCGCTCATCTTCTCAGCTCGCAGAGCTATTTACCAAGTCACTCACTGGGCCAATACACCACCATTTTTTGCACAAATTGAGTGTTCTTTCATCCCCCTCTAACTTGTGGGGGAGGGGGGGTGTTGGTGTTAGAAATGATAAAGCTTCTGTCGATATTTCCGATGAAAGTATGAAGAAGAAGAAAGGAGATAAAATCGGCTAGGTCTGAAGAAAGGAGTTGGTTTTGTCTGAAGAAAGGGGTATATGTTAGATGAAGTACGGGCCAGACCTCTTTTAGTCTTGGACCCAACTCCATTTGGGCCTTACAGCTTCAGCTATTTCCTTGGCCCATTCTAAAGACAAACCCAAAATACAGATCAGATATTTTACATAGTAGAACCAATAGCTGTTAGAAATAGACAAGTAGAATATTGCCACTTGGCATAATTTGTTTAGAGTACGATTCTATTATTTTGTATAAATAGCATACACTTTATAAAGAAAGATACACAGAAAATTTTCCAATATTCATTCTCTCTTCATTTCTTCATCCAATCAGTAACCCCCTTACCTACTTCCTCTTCTCATTCGATTCCTAATCAGCTCGCAGAGATGAATTCCTAGAAATCTAAGCTTCATCTTCGTCAAGGAATTTCTATATTCCCCCAATCTTTCCTCTTCTTTTCAATTTAATATTGATTTTTTTTTATAGATTTCCCTGCAAGTTCATGCATGTTTCGGAATTTTAGATATTATACAAGTAAAATACCCTGGTGGTGGTACCACAACGTTCTGGCGTTGGGTCGTCGCAAGCACCGCTTAAATTTGCACTTGTCTCATCCGAGAACTTACATTGGAAGCATGATCGGACGACGCCTTATTGATGGGTTAAAGGTGCAGAGTGAACCCTCTGCCTAGCCTGATGTGAAGCAAATGAGAGGAATATCCTCAAAGTTGATCATGTTGACAAACTAAAATTATTATTTCCAACCTCTGCAGAGATTCTCATGTTGCAACTGATTTCTACCCATGGGCTGATTGTCTCAACTTTTACAAGCTAATGATTGTGCAAAGCATGAAATTAAGAAGTTGGAGGGCGCAACTGCTGAAACGTTTGATACTGCGGAAGCTCTACAAGTTTTTATATTTATAGAACTTGAAATAGGGAGGAGAGTCTCCTCTATGACTATGGTATGTAGAAACTAGTAGCTTATTCATGAATTTTGTGATTATTGGAGGTTAGGCCTAAAGCCCCCCTCCTCTTGTAGTCATCTTGAACATTTTAAGAAATATACAAAATATTCATCCAGTTAACAAAAGAGTTTCCTGTCCATAATCACAAAGTGAGTTATCGCAAGTTATGATTTCTACACTACTACTTATTAACAAATTACAAATGTACATTGACTTTTTTAGTGAGCAAAAGGACTCCATGACAACTGGATCACCTCAGAGCTTCCTTGTCCATCCTTTTTGAAGCCTACACCAAAAAATTCTTTTGATTTAAATTAATATACATTATAAATATCTAGCAATTTAGTAAGAGTTAAACATAATGAAACTACACTTACTTGTGAGGAGATTGATATATTGGAGTTTCAACTGTTTTTCTTTTGAGTGGACAATTTCTTGAGTCATGACAAATTCCACCACAATTAGGAACATGACAGTATCTTGGTTTTTTAGCAGCTTCAACACCACCAATTAACTTTTTCCCTTTCTTCCTTCCTTTTTTATGAGATTGTTGGAGATTTTCAATGTGATAATCTTCATCTGGAGAACTATGTTACGTAGATTGACTAATATCAATATGTTCGTGATCATCAATGATATTCTTATTTTCAGGAAGACGTTGAACAATTTGCAGCACTCTTTCTAATTCCCTTTTGGCACAATCAAGACGACCTTTCGTCTTTACTGATTCACGAGTCAAATCTCTAACCATAGATTGAAGACTTTGGAACTCATTGTCATCATTACTGAGATTCATCATATGAGAAAACTTAAGTACCAATGAGTTTTCTTGCCTTCATCTAGCCAACAAGTACTTCTCTGGCAGCATGAAATAGTTATGAGCATTAAGTAATCGAAAGTATTATCTCATCTTGTAATAACTTAAAGGAAAAAGGTGTGAGGACTTTTGATGCATGTTTCTTCATTGGCATGAATGTCTTTAATTTGAGGATTATAATACTTTTGTCGCATTGTTGCCTCTTGTCCAGCATGGTTTCTTATAGTGACCGTTGTACCAACCTGCTCAACAATTTTTTTCAAACTAGTTCTTGCATGTAAAAATCTTTTCAAATATGCATTAATAGATTTTGAGCGACCAATTGTTGTCATTCCAGCAAAAAAGTATCCTTGTATGGTAATGTCCATGACGCACAATTTGAATATAGCAATTTGATACGCCTATCCGATTCAAGATCAAATTTAGTAATCAATTTGTCTCACTGACACTCAGATTCTTCTATGCTACCAATTTCATAAAGCCTATGGAATTCAGATTTAAATTGCAGATACCTTGAACCAAGGACAAACGAAAACCAAGTATAGAACTTGGATGTAATATGTTATATACAAAAGCCATTTTTGTGAGAGGCAATTCATTAGCGATTACTTCTGTTAAACCAAGATCTTGATCAGTTAATATGGTTTGTGGATGTTTTCCATTCATTAGCCGTAAGAAACTCTGTAAAATAAATAAACATTAGCAATAAAGCAAGAAAATATCAGAAATAAAGAATTTTGAGAATGGAATGATATTCACCTTTAATGCCCATGAAAAAGAAGAGGCATTCTCATTTCTTAACAATATGCAACCAAAGAAAATGGTATTTTCATGGTTGTTCACGCCAACCCAAACTCCCAGCGGCATCTCATAACGATTCAATCGGTAAGTAGTATAAGAAACAACTACATCTCCAAAAAGCTCATAAGCACGAATACAGTCCCTAAATACCCAAATGATATTTTCAAGTCTTTGACATACATCAACTGTGAAATCATATTGAAAATCAACATCTTTGTCTTTCAAACTCTTGCAAATTTTTAATAGCTCCAAAGCATCATATTCAATATTTGTTGAACTTTCTGATTGTATAAAGTTCCTGATATCTTTTTCTGTAAAAGGCAATTGGCCTACATATACACCCTTTTCTAGTTCAAGCACTCTTCGGATTAAACACATTGAACATTCAGCTTTTGCAAGAAGCGTAATCCTCTTTTGATAAATAATATCAATATTTTGATAAGCAGGAAGAAATTTCACTTCCTTATCATTCAATAGTTCATGGTTGTGGATATTATCAAAATACAACACCATCCAACAAGTGACTCCATCAATAATTTCTTTAGCAAAACACATCTTAGCATTACAAGCGCATCTAGAAGATTTTCGATCTCGTTGTTGCTCTTTTTCCATAACCTATTGAGGACGAGGTGTACCGGCTCGATGGCAGACATAATCTCTTCTATAAATTTCCATAGGACCTTCTGCACTTTCAAAGTAGCGATCACGTCTATCTGAGAAACCAATTTATTTAGCAACATTTACATAGCAATTGTAAGCTTCATCATCACTATTGAACACTTTGCCCTTGACAAATCATTGTTATCCATGTCAATATTTTTATGTCTAAGTTTTTCATTTGATCCTTCAGTAATTTCTCCATTAATATAGCATTTACTATCACCACATGGACAATGACTTCGTGAAACACCTACTGTCAAATCAATTGAAGTATTATTAAGAACCTGTATTTAAAGCCAATAAAAGTACGAAATTTTATCAACACAGATTGTTTGATTCAGAACAAGGATAAATGAAATGTGAATAATGGTGGGCATAAACAAATAGATAAAATAAAAAAAAATTATAAAAACTTACATTCTATCATGAACAGCGAAAGATGAGACATAAGAATATTCTTACCTTCATTACAAGATTCGTCAAGATATTTAGCGAGAAAAGTTACTGGAACAAAAATCTCTTTTAAAACTTGGGAAGAACCATGGCTGGAGGTGGAAAATAGAACGAAAATATTCCCGCCAGAACAGTTTAAACGTGGAAGATGGAGAGATCTGATCTGATGGGTTTAGTTTTTAAGGGAAATTGTGGGATTTGGGGAAAGGACAAAAAAGCCCTTAAGCTTAATATGGTGGCTCTCAAATAATGAGGGTATTTTTGCGAAATCAAATATGCATACAATGCTAACCTACTATAACTATATAGTAGGTTAGCAAAACCTTAGATATGTTAAGAAACCAAGCTCAAAGCAATAACATAAAACAAGAAAATAGATAAAAGATGTAGAGAGCAAGAGATTATTATTTCTTCTATGTATTCAAATATGTACAATGTGATGCACAAACCCTCTATTTATAGGATGATATAGGTAATACAAAGGGGTGCCATGAACATGGTATTAACTATTGAGATCATGGGGGAAGATCATGGAGGAGGTTATGGAGGTGTGTGAGTTACAACCATAATAGTAAGAAGTAGTGGGGATAATGGAGAAAAGTAGTGGGAGTAACTTCTTTAGGAGTTATAGACATCCACTATACAATATTATATTTCAGAACACTCCCCCTTGGATGTCTATAGATAATGTGCCTCGTTAAAACCTTACTAAGAAAAAACTCTGTGGGAAAAAATCTAAGTGAAGGAAAAAGAGTACACATATCTTGTAATACGCATTATTTGCTGCCTCATTAGAAATCTTGCAAGAAAAATCCAGTGGAATAAGATCTTAGCAAAGGGAAAAAGAGCACAACGCGTATTTGTCTCCCCCGATGAAAACATCAATTTGTTTCTCTGAGATGACGTGTTCCGATCTTGTATACCAACTTCTCAAATGTTGAGGTTGCTCATGCTTCACGGAACTGAACACCAAATTATCAAGCGAACAAATTTGTCGAACATCTATTTAACCGCTCGTTGAAAATTGTGTCTGATAAAGAACTTTGCGAAACATATGCTTTATTCTGTCTCCTTTAATATATCCTTCTTCCAATTGAGATAAACAAATATCATCACCTTTATTATTATTGGAATCTTCTCTTCAAGGAAAAGTCACATATTTGTTGTGTGTTGAGTCACTTGCTTTTTCAGTTGATAATATATTGACATGACTTGAATAAGTATCAACAATTGACTGCCTTGTGAAATGATAATATGGCAGTACTCTCACATATAAATAGATTGTTTGAAGAACGGACTTCAGAAAATGTTTGCATTTGCATAAACAATAAACCTTGACATTTGTTAGAATAAACAAATCTATATCAAGGATTCTTTTTGCAATATAGTACTAATAGTATTCCAGCTATATCTCGATAGCATATTTTTATACTCATGGTTCTAGCAAGATACACAGTGCACCAATTGCAATAGACACAAAAATAAATCATATACGCCATGGTTGCTCTAATCCACATAAGAATTTGTTGCAGCTTTATAAATGAATTTCTCGGGAACCTTAATATGCTTCAGAACAGTTTAAATCCTTCAATGATTTTATATAGGCATATCAAATTTATCGAGTATTGCCAGACTAAAATCTAAAAGCAAGTGTATCCACCACAAGGGAACATGTTTCCATATAATCAATATCAGGACATTTACGTAAAATCTTGTGTCACCCCACTGGCTTTATACTTTCAGATGTTGGGACTATCAGTCCAAAACTTCACGTTTTCCAAGTGAAGTTAATCTTGATTGCGTATTTTTGATTTGATTGACCAATCATTTATCTGTCTAAATTCCATGACAGATTGAGCTCAAGATCCTCGTCAATATTAATAATATTGAGTGCATTATTATATCAACAATATCATCGATGATCATTTTACATCGGTTCCATCATCACACAATAAAGACATAACTTATCGAGATCTCATTATTTTCAGGTACCTGAGCCTCTTCCATGAGGTCTTATAAAGTTTTATGTCATGGCGCTCTTACATAGCACTTGCCTTCTTAGTATGACCATCTTTATCATTTGCTCCACTCCTTCTTCAAGGAGTTTTATCTTTGGAACCGATTAGTCTATTACGCTTCATGTGTTCCATAGACTATGTCCGTCATGGACTTTATTCTCTTTGGAGCATTAGCAGCTGAAATATAACATTTCGCTTTGGGTCAGCAAATACGCCTGGCAAAATTTTGCAAATGAATAATCACTTGAACTTCAAATTCACATTTTCTTGTACGAGGATCTAAGTACACTCATAATAATTCATTCCATGATTACTTTTTCAGCTACCCATTTTCTCCCCCTCATGTTGGGATCACCAACACATTTTCCAACCTTCTTTGGGAACACATCTTTGGGTATTGTGATGGCACAATTATATCATATAGAACATCTATATTTCTGGATGAAATTTATTTGGTTCCTGACCCTGAACCAATTCTGATAGAGAGAAATTATCATAACTTGTTGGCTAGATGCATACAAGTGCTCTTGTGTATTAAATAATACCATAATACCAAATTTCTATTTGGAATCTTTGTTCTCATAACCAATGGTTTAGCTTAATTGAAGGCATACAATTTCTGTTAAACCAACTTGTATTTAAATCATCATTACCAAGATAATTATCATATTTATATTTTGGAACTGTGCTCTAATAATTTGAGCAATCAACATTGCAAAATCCAAATTGCAAGTTGATAACAAACGCACATGTGATCATACAATAAATGCATCTATTAAAATCATCTAATCTTAAACGGTCTACATGGCATGTGGCTAGGACCATATATATCACCTTCTATTCGTTCCATAAATCAAGGGATTCAATCCAATCTTAATTGGTATATCATGAGAATAAGCAGCACAAGAGAATTTTTGAAGAACCTTCTATCTCTTTAATATATGCCAATGTGAATTCTCAATTAATTTTCGCATCATAATTGAACCGGAATGGCCAATCGGTCATGCCAACTAATGTTTGTTTCAGTAAATATTTAATTTACTATGGCATGCAATTCCATCATTATGCTTATACATCTGTAGTACAAATGAAAGAAAAGTCGGGTAACCTTTCATATTTACCCGATATGATTATTGTAATATGAAGATATTCAATCTTCCTTTCATTTATAGTCTCAATATGCCAACCACTTTGGCTAATACATTTGAAACCCAAGAAGTTTCTTTTGAGACTTACTACAATATTAATGTCAAGAATAATTTCATTAATCCGGGTAGTAACACACTACAAGATCTTTTATCACACCATCCATATGGTAAATATCTTCTTCACGGAGAAAATCATATCATAATAATTGTCACAGTCGAAGTCATCATAAGCAAAACTATTATTGCTTTAAGTTTGTCTTTAATAACCTTTTATAAGGCATGACATAATATTTTTTTGGCGTACCACAAGTACGCGACCAATGACATATTCATGTAACCACATTATAATATTCATTATCTTTATTTCTCTCAAACCTCCCTTAGAGGTGAGTTGTGATATTTATATAACCATGCATAAGCACATTCTTATGCATATTTTTCATCACATATATATCTTCACATTCACTTTCAGGAATGAGCATGCATTTACAATGCTTATCACAAGTCGCATTCTTTCGAAAAATGGACTAAAATCGTCTGAGTGTGCCTCATATTTTTAGACCATATTGATACACAATTCCTTCACCTTTGAAGGATTATTTTGAGAACCCTTACTGTTATCCTTTTTACATTTACCATAACGATGACTATACTATTTTGGTCTTTGGTACACCCACATTCATTGGTCAACCACTTGTCTTCATTTAGACTTATTATGCATCGCTATAACATTCACTTCAAGAATGGAGAAAATCAAGTGGGACAAGCTTCATGCTATTTTCATGAAAAATAAATTACTTTCATTAGTCATCATTATATAATCAATATGGTGCATTGTGACTCAAAACCAATGCCTTACCCATATAAAGGCATGTTATGTCATAATGAGTTGGGACTTGAACCAACTCTTATCATCATTGTGCACCACAAATCAAACCAAATGCCTTATTATCATACAATGGCATAATAAGCCAAGTGGACTCGTCGTTGAGCCTATCATGATATACTACTTTCTATAATCAGCTTTTTTTTCCCGAACTTTAATGAAAGTTCACATTGATCTTTTTCACGAACAACCACATGATCAAATATAAAGGGAATAAAACTATCTTAGCAATACAAAATTTATTTTGACCACAACATAAATTTAAATTCTTATTATTTTTATAAGATTAGAAACCTTCTCAATAGTTAACAGTTCCATAATCTTGGCTTGCAAACTGTCCGAGCAGTATATATGGGAGATGATGTCAAAGCATCGGAATATGCTCTTGTTTGCAACTCGAAAGCATAGGTACTCCATATATATACATCTACACAAATAAAACTAAATTGCTAAGTAACACAAATTAGACCAAGTCTTAAATACTAAAGTAAGTTAATTGTAAAATTCATAAAAATTGAAAAATGATACTCCCTGTATAATAGAAGCAAAAACAGTGATATGGCATACGAGATGCCTAGATTTTTACAGGCTCAACCAAATTGATTCAAAGTTGTTTCTCTCATGGAAGGCTTTTATCTCTTATAGAAAATATAAGAAAAATATAGCAAAAATGGTTGATAACGTGTTAAGAAACTAAGCTCAAAGCAGTAACATAAAACAAGAAAATAGACAAAAGATGTAGAGAGCAAAAGAAGAGAGATTATTATTTCTTCTATGTATTCAAGTGCATACAATGTGATGCCCAAACCCTCTATTTATAGGATGATATAGGTAATACAAAGGGATACCATGAACATGGTATTAACTATTGAGATCACGGGGGGAGATCATGGAGGAGGTTATGGAGGTGTGTGAGTTGCAACCATAATAGTAAGAAGTAGTGGGGATAATGGAGAAGAGTAGTGGAGTAACTTCTTTAGGAGTTATAGACATCCACTATACAATATTATATTTCATAACAATATATATATATATATATATATATATATATATATATATATATATATTTTTTTTTTTTTTT
>ML367818.1:0-21556 GCA_005239505.1 Nicotiana paniculata
TATATATATATATATATATATATATATATATATATATATATATATATATATATATAATGAAATCAACATTCTTTAAAGGCCAACTTCAGTAAAATCCTTTGAAAAATGTATGTTCCAACAATTTCAGAAATAAAATACCCGAAGAGTTTAGTGTAAAATAAAATAAATCATAAATAGCCCCTCGGGCCAAAACATGAATCATAAATCGCCCCTCGGGAAGAACATCACTCAGCATACCTCACAATCACTCAATATCAGCCCCTCGAGCAGCCTCACCATCACTCATGCCTCCCAATCACTCGTCACTCGACACTCACACTCAGTAGGTACCTGCGCTCACTAGGGGTGTGTACAGACTCCAGAGGGGCTCCTTCAGCCCAAGCGCTAATATCAAGCCACCTCGTGGTATATCATATCCTCACAATCAGGCCCTCGGCCTCACTTAGTCAGCAACTCCCAAAAGCCCCTCGGGCGTATCAGTAAGACGGGGTACTCGACCCAAAAACATCATTTTATATCTCAAAATAGTGTAAATAAGGCTGAGTTTCGAAATCAGTTAAACATAACATGACTGAGTGTAAATAATAAGTCAACACAGTGAGGAAATAGCAGTAAAAATCCCCTAAGAAGTCTAAACAAGTCGGCACGAGGCCCCAAACATGGCTTACAACCCAAATATAGCAATAGCTTTAGAACACAATTTAACATATGATTTGGAGTAAAATACGCAGTTCAAATAGTTGCCACGGAGAGGACCATGTCCAATCCAAAAATCAGTGCATACCACATACTCGTCATCCGGTATGTGCGTCACTCTAAAAATAGTGAGAAATACGAAGTCCGGGGTTTCATACTCTCAGGACAAGATTTATAGGCATTACTTACCTTCACCAGGACAAAATACTAATTCGCGATGCTCTTGCCCCTCGAATCGGCTCCCGATTGCTCCGAATCTAACCAAAACCAGATTGACATCATCAATATACGCTAAAGGAAAAAAACCCAATAAAAAACTATCAATTTTAGGCACAATTCCCGAAATTGGCCAAACCCGAGCCCGGGGCCTACGTCTCGGAATTCGATAAAAATTGCGTCACGAGAATCCTTAACCCTTCCCGAGTCTACACATATAAAATGTATCAAAATTCGACCACAGACAACCCTTAAATTCCTTAATTACAAGTTTCAATTTCCCAAGCCCTAAACCCGCAAATTATGCCATTTAATCCACTAATTCCAAGCCTAATCCGTCACATAATAACATAGAATCGAGTTTATAGCCCGAGAAACTTACCTCCACTGAGGACCCTCGAAATCCTCCTTCAAATTGCTCCCAAATTGACTCAACCCGCATGCAAAAATGAAGAAAAATGCCAAAATTTCGCGGAGGCACCTATTTATAATTCCTGCCCAGTTAAACCGCAGCTGCGGCCCTTTCTTCACACCTGAGAACCCGCACCTGCAGTCCTAGGTGCGCACCTTCAGAATTCCACTGAAAGTCCAAATCTCGCACCTGCAGTGATTCACCCGCACCTGCGGCTTTGCAGGTGCGGCCCATGCGTCGCACATGCGACTTCCTCCAACCTGAACTCTTTTCGCACCTGCGTAAGGTCCATCGCACCTGCAGCCATCGGACCTGCGGCTCCCCATCCGCAGGTGCGGCCACACTAGTAAAATGACACCAGCAGCAGCTTTGCTGCAAATTCCTAAGTCCAAACCTCCATTAACCATCCAAAATCAAACCCGAGCCCCTCGGGGCCCCAAGAAAACATAACCACACATCCCATAACCTCATTTGAACTTAGTCGAGCCTTTGAAACAACAAAAACGACGCAAAAACACCAAAATCACATCAAATTCAAGCCTATGAACTTTGAAAATTCTAAATTTCACCAAGGATGCCGAAACCATCCAAAACACATCCGGTTGACCTGAAAATTTGCACACATATCAAAAATGACATTACGAACCTGTTCCAACTTTCGTAATTCCATTCCGACCCGATAACCTATATTCCCCTGTCGACCGAAAATCGCCAAAAACTAACTTTCACCAAATCAAGCCTAATTCTACACCGGCCATCAAAACTTTATTCTGAGCACACTCCTAAGTCCCAAATCACCTAAAGAAGCTATCCGAGCCATAAAATCTATATTCCGAGGTTGTTTACCAATAAGTCAACTCCCAATTAACTTTTCCAACTATTAAGCCAATTTAAGGGACTAAGTGTCTCAGTTCTCACCACGATCACTCCGAACCCGAATCAACCAACCCAATACAAAATAAATAGGCTAAGCAACATACGATAAAACAGAAATGGGGAAAACGTGGCAAATCTCATGGAACGATCGGCCGGGTCGTTACTGTAAACACGAACATAGAGTGCGAAGCATGAAACTCACTCATAAATGAAGCAACAAATAAGGGATTCGCCCTGACTAGCAGAAATATAATGGAATAAAAATGGTGCCCCTATGTAATAGATCAAAACATACCTGTATGGTAATATCCGGCACAACGGCCTCCAACCTACTATATGAAACACATAAATGGGCCGGGCCTCCCCCTCTGGGGCGCCCTTTACTCACCTGAATACCCTACTATGACACACCTGCCTGGATCCTGGAATAACCTCTCACCCTGTGACTGACATTTCCACACTCAAAACAACCTCTCTGCTGACGTGGCTGTGGAAACTGTAAAATACGAGTACTTTGAGACCCATGAGTACCTGAAACGCCATGCGAAAATGGTAATGCAAACTGAATTGGCAGACCCAATAAACCTCTACCGTGCCGTATCTTGCATCCATAATAAGATTTATCCGGTCTACCAAGCCTCCTCGCCTCCTTGTACTCTCTGTCCTGACCTCGTTTGTCCTCTCGCTCCCGGTCCCACATGCCCTCTAACCGACGAGCGATCCCTACTGCCTACTGAAATGAGACATACGATTCCAACTCTCTAGTCATGCTGAATCTAATATCATGACTGAGTCCCTCAATGAATCTACGAACTCGCCTCCTAGCTGTAGAAACCATATGAGGTACATATCTGGACAACTCACTGAATCAGAAGGTATTCTCCATTACTAACGTAGTGCCCTGACGCAACTGCTCAAACTCCGCACGCCATGCCTCTCGGAGGGACTGAAAATTGACCCATGAAGGTGAAGTTGACTCGGACGGGCTACCTAACTCATATGCCCGCCACCACTGACAAACCGCTCCTCTGAGCTGAGACGTGACAAAAAAAATCTCGCTCGTCTCCATAATACCCATAGTACGAAGAATGTAGTGGCACTCCTCCAAGAAATCCCGGGCATCATCTGTCATCCATTCACTAGAAGATAGAAGGGTGGTAATATCTGTACCTCTCAAGTTTAAGTTGTTCTTCCTCCGATGCTGCTGCGCTAACCACAGCTGAACTGAAACCACATGCTGTGCTTCCATGACACCTGGAACCTGAACAACATGATCTCGCTGCTCTGGAGTGTAGACGGCGGGAGTCTGAACTCCTCCCCTGATCTATGGAGTAGCTGGTACACCTGGAATCAAACCGGTTCTCCAACTGGGACTACTGGAGGTTCCTCTACGACTGCTCTAGTATATGTCCCAACTACGACACGTGCTCCTCGTCTATCTCTGCCTCTGCCCCTAGCGACATCCGTCTCGGGGTACTATTATCAGGAGCCGCATCTTGTGTCCTCACCATCAGTGAGAGAATGGAACGGTAACTTCAAACTTCAAGATCAATGAACTCTCACGATAGGAATGAAGGAAGTGAAATTGTCCTAATAGTCCCGTAGCCTCTTGAAGATAAGTACAAACGTCTCCGTACCGATCCGCAAGACTCTACCAAACTTTCTTATGACTCGTAGCACCTATGAACCTAGAGCTCTGATACCAACCTATCACGACCCAATTTTCCCTCCAAAGGGTACCGTGACGACACCTAGTCCTAAGTACTAGGTAAACCTATTAATAACAAAACATCAATTATAATATAAGAATCGTTTAAGCGCTTTTTGATATAAACCTCAACACTTTACACTTTTTCCCAAAACCCGGTAAATACAAGTCATAAGCCTTAAAGAATTTTTGCTAAAATCGCTAATTACCACTGTTCGGAATAAATACAACAGTGCATGAACAAAATATAAGAAGGTTACTCCAAAACCGTGAACGCTGAAGCGGTTTTACCTTGAGTATCCACAACAGAAACCGCGTTACTAACAACCAATTAACCGGCTACGCAAACCTGGAATCTGCACAAATGCGCAGAAGAGTAGTATGAGCACACCACAATAGTGTCCAGTATCAAGACTAACCTCGGTGAAGTAGTGACGAGGACTAGTCAAGACACTCGCTAGTCTAATAATTAAATAGGTATATATGTATAAAAGGACAGAATTTGACATCTATCTAATGACTACACAAGATAGTAAATAACAGAACAACTACAATGTGGAAAGAAGTACATCAAACAACAATGGAACAACATAATAATACACAGAAGGATGGATAGAAATACAAGCCAAACCGAAAACCAAAAAACAATAAGAACACTAGTAACTTAATACTGCATTAGTTTGTCCACATCAGGCCTTAGCCAATAAAACCCAATAAATTGGTCAAATACTCAATTTAAACTTTTCAACCGCAAGTTTATATTGAAAGCTTTTTGAAATATAATCTTTTCAATGTGAAAATTTCCTTTGAAATATACTTCCTCCAAAGATACATAGATATACATTACAAAACGAAATCCTCAAATGAAATTCCTTTCAATAAAAGCTTTTCAAATGTACCTTTCTAGTAAATATTTTTCAAATATAATTTCCTCCAAGGTAAATGCCTTTCAACTTTAGTTTTCAATAATTGTCCCTCAAACATAATTTTCCTTCAATATAAAACAACCGGGATTCCGTCCCGTAGCTCAAAATTCAGTCATGCAGTATAGGGGGAAAGCTGCTGGAATACGTCCGTAGTCCCAATTTAAATATGCAGTGCAGTACAGGGGGAAAGCTCCCGGAACACGTCCGTAGTCCCAACTTAAGTTTGCAAATGCAGTATAGAGGGAAAGCTCCCAGAAAACGTCTGTAGTCCCAATTTAAAAATGCAATGCAGTACAGGGGGAAAGCTCCCGAAATACGTCTGTAGTGCCAATTTAAATATGCAATGCAGTACAGGGGAAAGCTCCCGGAATATGTCCGTACTCCCAATTTTAATACGCAATGCAGCCAATAGAGAGAGCAACCAGAGCACGGCAGAAACATCGTACATTGCCACAACAAGCACCAAAGCAACAAGAGACAGAAATGCCAAATGCGACGAGCAAATCAATACAAGAACTTAAATCACAAGAATGGTAAAACTCACTCATAAGAAGTAGCCACTGAAGGGAATGCCAAACACAAGGAGAAACAATGTAACGAGGGGAAAACAAAGCAAATATAGCAATGATTCTCAATATTCAAGTCACAACAAGAAGAAACCAAATCATCCCGACAAGGGAAAACAACTATAGCAAATATCTCTTAAACAATTAGCTTCAAGGAATAAAAGTCAGCTTGAACAATGCTCAGTAACAGGCCACACCAAGGAGATATCATCAACACGGATGATTATCAAACTAAACCTAAGTAGAACTCAAGAGAAAATCATATAAATCACGGTATATGACTCACAGGCATGCTTGACACCAACGTATATATATTCCAATTACGGCTAAACAATTATAGGATGAGGTTATACTAATTCTAGTTAAGCATGCAGTTTATGAAGGGAAATATATCATGATGGTAGAACAGGTAGAATATTTAGTTAATCCAATCAAGATCAAATAAACAACAAAGGAAACTATAAGCAAGAAAATCTAACTCAAGCAGGAAGAGATGATACTAGCAACCAGAAACTCGGTCATAACAGTTATAACTTCATACACAGGAAATATAAGGTCATAAGAATCCTAAAAGGCCAACCTATTACAAATAAGTCCGAGTACGCACTCGTCACCTCGCGTACACTGACTACAATCGACATATAAGACTCAAATCCTAAGGGGTAATTCCCTCACACAAGCTTAGGCAAGATACTTACCTCGACGATGACAACCCGGTACTCTCAAATGAACTTCTCGGGCGAAAAGACCTCCGAACGGATCAAAATTAACCAAAACAACTTCAAAATACACATAAAACTAGTAAGGAACTATTCCGGATAATAAAGTTTCAATCTTTACAAAAATATAAAAATCGACCCAAAAGTCGACCCCGGTCCCGCACCTCGGAACCCGATAAATTTTTCAAAATCCGATTACCCATTCCAATACGAGTTCAACCATCCAAAATTTATCAAATTCCGATATCATTTGGTCACTCAAATCATGATTTTTCAATTTTTCAATTTTCTTTCAAAACCCACATTTTCCTCAACTCAAAACACGAATTAAATGATAAAAACAAGGACTAATTCATATAATATATTTAATTCTAGTTAAAAAACACTTACCCGTTCAATTTGTGTGAAAAACCCATAAAAAATTGCCAAGAACCGAGCTTTAGAAGCCAAAATGTGATAAAAATGGTGAAACCCTCGATTTTGAAAACTTTTATTCTGTCCAGTAATTTGTGCATCGCGAACGCGGAGAAAGGGATGCGTTCGCGAAGAAGGGAAAGTGAGTCTGCCCAGTTGCCCATCGTGAACTTGACAATGTGTTTGCGAGCGCGGAGAGGAAGAACAGGAACCTACCCGAACGGGTAGCAAGATGCGAACGCGTAGAAGGAGTTAAGGCTGCCCAGAAAATAAACCCTTCGTGAACGCGACATGATGAGTGCGAACGCGAAGAATAAGAAAGCAGGGTTTATGAGAATGCGGGAGGGGTATGAGAATGTGAAGAAGGGAAATTGGGCTTCCCAAAAAAGACCCTTCGTGAACGTGAGGGCTATGATGCGAACGCGAGGAAGGAAATTAGCTGACAGATAACAACAATGAAAAATAGGAGAAAATTGACCCGAAGCCTATCCGAATCACAACCGAGACCCCCGGGACCCTGTCTAAACACACAAACAAGTCATATAACCTAAATCAGACTCGCTCTGATGTCAAATCACATAAAACAACACCGAAATGACAAATCATACCATAAAGCGAACTTATGAACTTTCAAATCCTCAAATATCTAAACTCGCGCCGAAACCTATCAATTCAACCCGGAATGACGTGGAATTTTGCAGACAAGTCATAAATGACAAAACAGACCTATATCCACTCTTGGAATTCCATTTCGAGCCCGATATCAAAATTTCACCTATCGGTCGAAATCGCCGAAATTCTAACTTTCGCCGAATTACCTCAAATTACTCTACTGACCTCCAAAACCAATTCCGGACACGCGACTAAGTCCAAAATCATCATACAAAGCTGTTGACATTACCCAAAATTCATTCCGAGGCTGTTTACTCAAAAGTCAAACCTCCGATCAACTTCCATCACTTAAGCTTCCAAAATTGAAATTTTCCTTCCAATTCGACTCTGGATCATCCGGTAATTGAATCCAAACATGCACGCATGTTGATATACAAAATGTGAAGTTGTTCATGACCTTAAGCCACCAAATGGAGCTTAAATTCTCAAAACGACCGGTCGGGTCGTTACATAAGTGCAACTGTTTCGACCTCTGTATATCTTCGTTTGTTTGCCACAATATCTCTGAGATACCTTGCATACTTAGGAAATTCCTGATAAATTTCCACCAAAGGTAAATTCACACGCGCTTGGCTCAAAATATCCAAGAATTTCTTGTACTTAGCATCATCATTTTGCTCTTGCAGTGTTTGTGAAAACAGAGGTGGTGGACTTGTCACAAATACTGGCTTTGATCCTTTGTTCTCTTTATCATTCTCCTCAACTGGCTTGGGAACTAATTCTCCTTCAGGATGAGCTGTATACTTAATTTTTCTTCAGAACTTTTTCTAATACTCTTCCATTTCTCAAGGTAACCGCACTTACTTGAGCTTTAGGATTAGGCTCAGTATCACTAGGAAGAGCCCCAGCTGGTTTGGGTATTTTTGGCACTGGCAAGTTGTCCCATTTAGAGCTCCAAATTTCTCATTGATGTGGCTTGGGCTTGCTAATCAGCCATCAATTTTTGAGTGAAGGCTTGCTGATCAGCCATCAATTTCTGATTGAGGCTTGCTGATCAGCCATCAATTTCATCATTTCCTCAAGGTGACTTGTTGGATTCGCTTGTTGTTCAGCCTGAGGTGGTTTATATTTTTTTTGAGGTGCTTGAGGTGGGTATTGATTCTGAGTACCTTGGTTTCCACCCCAAGAGAAGTTTAATGTGGTTCCTCCAGTTGAGATTGTAAGTGTCCCCATACTGATTTGTCTCACCTCGATTTGCATTACCACAAAATATACCGACTCTGGATTTGCTGGGCATAGATTTCTCATGTGACCTTTTACACAGACTTCACAAAATAGTTGAACTTTTTGCACTGGCTAGGATTGTTGCTTGTTAATAACCAAGGTCATCTGATTGACTTGGTTGGTCAATGTGGAAATTTGCGTTGATAATGCCTAGACGACATCTAACACAAGAACCCCTGCAGAATTTTGCATTGTGTGTCTACCCAATACTCCTTGCTAATCCAGATTTTTGGAGAATATTTTCAATAATGTATATATCTCATCAAAGCTTTTCTCCAACACTTGACCTCCAGCTGCAGCATCTACCATAATTTTTATCTCAGTATGGAGTGCTTATATGAAAGTGTGAGCTAATACTTCGGTCGTCTGATTATGATGAGGAAAATCTCTAAGCATCCCCTTGAACCTTTTCCAAGTTGAGTATAGAGACTCCCCCGCCTTCTGTTTGAAGGCGAGTATCTCACTTATGATCTTAAAAATTTTTCCTCAAGGGAAGAACCATGCCAAAACTTTCCTTTCCAAATCATTCCATGATGTAACAGAATTAGCTGGCTCTACCTTCAGCCATCGCTTTGCTTCGCCCAACAGAGAGAATGGAAAAAGTGTGAGCCTCACATAGTCTGGAGTGACCCCATTAGTGATGTAAGTGTCACTAATATCTAAGAAATTCAGGATATGCTGTTATGGATCCTCGTGTGGAAGACCCATAAACTGCCAATTCACATGAAGTAGCTGGATCATGCTCTGTTTCGGCTCAAAGTGCCCAGTGATTCTGGGCTGCACGATGTTTGAGGTGACATTAGCAATGCTGGGCATCGCCACCTCCTGAACAGCCATGTGTTACTCCTTTTCCATGTTCACATGAAATTGAATGAGTGCCTGGAGATTATTCGTGTCCCTTGCTTCCTTTTACCTCCTATGAAATGTTCTCTTAGGTTCGGGGTCAAAGCCTTGAAGTCGGTCATGGTGTCTGACCCTGTGCATTCCATCAAAGTTCCTGAGATCAGAGCAACAATCAAGTAATCTTAGACTTGACGAAATAATAAATGAAAGCAAAAACTAAAGAGTAGTCAATATTCAAATCCCCGGCAACGACGCCAAAAACTTGTTGGTCACAAACACACACGCAAGTATACGTGGTCGTACAAGTAATAAAATGATAATTCGAGTGTCGAACCCACATACACTTGTATCAACTACCCACTAAATTTACCAAGATTGTTATTTAGTCAAGCCAAAATCAAGTTCAAGAATGTGATTTTGCTAAACTATAATTCTAAGTAATAACTAAATTATCAAGAAGCAAATTGATTTTTGTGTATTCAATAGAGACAAATATTCCAGGGTTGTGATCGATTGACCAATCATATTGTGTTCTAGTTAACTCTCCCTTCTATACAATTCATTCATGATTGCTAATTGATCGATAATTGCTCTCATAGCCTTCTCCCGTAGTACTACTCTCCTATTCAAAATAGATTTACGCCTATATTCCTATGAAATCAATCTATTAAGAACGCATTAAGATTACGATATATAATTAAGCATGGTGACTATGTATATTCCTATCCTAACCACAATCCCCCCCACCAGAGTTAAGATCGTGCTCTCTTTAATTATTCTCTAATCTAAACATGACTTTCCCAAGCATAGCATAGATAGTAAATAGAACCTAACTGATGGCCAGGCAATTAAGCAATTAATTATAGAATTAAAGAAATAACCATATATTAGTTAATTGTAATCAAGGTTAATCCAATGTTAAACAACAATATTCATGGCTAAATCACAACCACAAAACAATGGATTTTTAGCGACTCATGATAATAGCAAACAATTTCATAAGTGTTGAATAATTGAAAATACTAAGAAAATATGGAGAAAACTGAGATCTCTTCGCTTCCGAATGTTTCTCGTGTGTATTCTCCTTCAAAAGTGGCGTCCCCCCACAAATAAGTGTAGTCTTGCTTTTATACGTGTTGGGTAGGTCTAGGGTCAAAATAACCTTGTCCCGGGCGAATTTGGGCATATTTCACGCCATCAGCGCCCAACCCAGCGCTAGGCGCTGTCCCTGGTGCTGATAATTTTAAGCATACTGATTCTGGCGCCACAGATAGCGTGAGGCGCTATCTGTGGTGCTGAAAATGCCAATTTTCTCTTTTTCATTCGTTTTGGCTCTAATGTTTTGCACATTTCGCCCCCAATTTCTCCCAGATCATTCCTACACATAAAAACACCTCAAATTAATATAAATCAACACATTTTACATCCTAAATCCAGGAAACAAAAGTAAAAAATGAGGCGATACACATATCAATATATATACTTTAAGCTAAATATCAACACCTACTAATAGCCCAATAAGCATATGAAGCATAAAAAGAACTTGGAATAGTGCATGATATCCTCAAATGGATCAACTAATAGAAACTGAATAATAACTAGAATTTAGACATTCTATTCAAATAAGGAGATAGAATACAATATCAGTTATCTCAGTTCTTTCCATATCATGGTACGAGTCAATCAACGTTCACACATAATAGAAGAGCCACTACATGAGTTTAAGCTATCAATGAATTCTCAAACAAAAAGATAGCACAATATCTTGTATTTCCATTTTTCACAATCATATAATTGGTCAGTCAAAAGGCATATATGTATATGTAAGAGAAATTTCATGGGTCGAGGCTGCCAGTACATGCTCACAATCCAATACCAAATCTCACAACATAACCTGTATATACCTGACACTAGCCAAGTATCAAAACTAGCACAATCTTAGTGCCCGCGCTCCCAACGTGCAACCTGATCCACTAATAATAAAAATAACATTGTAACGTGCAATCCGATACACAAATCTTTCTGTGGCGGGGTGCCCCTTGATCCACATATATACCCGCGGCAACGTGCCACTCGATTCACTAATACTGTTGCAACGTGTAATCTGATCCACACAATATCATAAGTAACCACTATATACTTGTAATATCCTTGGTGATAAAATTCTCATCTTTTCACAATATCGAACTCTCAAACTCATATATATATATACACAAAAAAACATAATTAAATTCGCCGAATCAAAATAATAGAAAGGCTAATAAAAGCACGTAAGGTTAAAAGATGGTTGTGGCTAATTATGTAATTCAATTCATCTCTACTAGGGGTTGGCATAAAATCCGAAAAACCGAATTCCGAACCGAACTGAATTAATTTGGTATTTCGTTTCGGTATTTTTGGTATTTCGGTTTATTTCGGTACAGAAATTTTGGTATTTCGGTACGGTATACGGTATTGGGTTTTTGATATTTCGGTAAAATTTTGGTACAAGCCCAACTTTATTATAATTTTTTATCCCAATAGTTACTTGTCTTATTGATTACATTATTAAATCCAATGTGTTCCGTCCTCATATTCTGCAAAATATTTTTTCTAACATAGATAACTTCTTCCTAAATACTAATTCAAGATAAAAAAGCAACATCTTATTACTCTATTCGAAATTAAAGAAAACTTGTGTAATTATCTAATAAGGTCTAAATCGACTCATTTTAACTTGCTTTCAGACACAACACATGCTTGATCAACTTACTGAACTTCAACAAAAGGTACATACTATACAATATACTCATTCCTAAGAAATGAAGATGATATTGCAAATATTCAATTTTATTTGGCTTTGTAAAATCCTAGACGATTTTACTACCATCATTGCAACAATGAAGTGGGAGGCTTAACCGTATTATCCTACCACTGAACATAGTAACCCTGCGTTAAAAATAACATAGTCATGTGTTAGCATAATGATCGACATGGATTACATTAGTTAATGGGGTAGGGGAGATAGTGAAGATTTGGTTTAAACCGAAATCGTACCAAAACCGTACCGAACAAAAATAAGAAATACCGAACCGTACCGAAATATTTTGATACGGTATTTGGTATACACAATTGATAAACCGAATACCGAATCAAAATTCTTAAATACCGAACCGAAATACTGAATATCCACCCCTAATATCAACAATTCAATAAGCAATTTCATCCTTCAAAAGTACTATGATATTTATCATATATTTAATAAGCCATTTAACCACCAAATCATGAATCAATAGGACAAGTATAAGGCTATGGCTCGACAAAGAAGTATCTATATTGCAAAATAATCATTTATCCCCAATTCAACAAGTAGCCTCCTAATTATAGAGGTGGACGACAGCACACAAATAAGAAGGATATACTAGAAACGGCTCTGAGATATCCTAGGACACATTAAAACCTTAGGTTGTGATACCAAGTTTGTCACACCCCGAACTCGGGGAGCGCGACTGACACTCAACCGAGATAACCCGGCGGAGCAAGCTTGTACAGTGCCTTCTACCCGAACATACTCATGGATAAAAATTAAATCCAATTCAGTAATTAGGCAATGAGGAGGATCAAGTAAACAACAACACCAATTCATTATCAGCAATTACCTTATTTATAAGATTCAAAATACATACTCTTTCATAGTTTGATGTGGAACATGTGATACAATTACAACATTACTACGTTGACTTTCCCCACACCAAATACCACCCACACTATGTCTACAGATCCTCTAATAGATACAAAAGAGTGCGGTGATAGTGCCGGCAACAAGGCTCAAGCTATACCTCAAAATATGGTAATACACACGAAACAAAATATGCACGACCTGGAATGAGATGGGGCTCACCAAGTCGGCTGGGAAGATTGAGTACCGCTATCACTAGTCAGTATCCTCTGTTATGGAACCACCTACATACATTAAAGATGCAGCTTTCCCGGAAAAAGGGACGTTAGGACATGCCAAATAGTACTAGTATGAAAACCAAACACCTAATCAAGAACTTGGAAATACAACATGAATATGATGAATCAGGGTGACAATATAATAACATGGATAGCCGTTAAAGCCAAAGAAGATTTATCAAGAGTTGTCAATAACAATAATAGATTTTAAGACGAGAACCTCTATAACCATCTTTACACAAAGCGGCCTCGTTGCCTCACCCCAATGTATTCGGGTGGGGGTGCAAGCACAATACCACAACTCTACTCAAGCGGCCCTGCACATGTCACGACCCCGAATCCTAAGCCGGCCGTGATGGCGCCTATCATGGAACTAGGCTAGCCAACCATTACAGACTATCATAATATTTCATAATTTCCCAAAATTAGCAGATTTCAAACAACAAAATGAGATAAACAATTTATACACTACCCCAAAACCCGGAGTCAACTGTCATGAGCATCTAGGACTATAAATAAAATGTACAATAAAGTGACTTGTTACTACAAATCCTGAAGTACAAAAGACAAAAACTATGAACTGAGGAAAGGAAAAGAGGTGAGCTGGGGACGCTGAGCAGCTACCTCGATCCTCGAACAACTCCAAGCCCGAAAATCAACTAGTGAGATTGTATGGTACCTGGATCTGCACGCAGAGAGTCAGGGAGTAACATGAGTACGCCAACTCAGTATGTAATCAAAGTAACTAAAAACTTGAGTGTAGTGACAAGCATTTATAAATCATGTAAATCCATACAATAAGTAGCTTTGGAAATAAGTAAATCAAGTCAGGAATCTGCATTTCCGAATATTTCATAAAACTCCAGTTTCCATTTAAAATCTCGTATAAAAACATTTGTCCAACATTATCATCAGAGGCTCAGTGTANATGCAACCCGATCCATATAACATCCGTTGCCGTGTGCAGCCTGATCCATATAATAGTCGACTACGCCCACTGGGGGTGTACAAACTCAAGAGGGGATCCTACAGCCCAAGCGCTATATTGTTGCGGCGTGCAGCCCGATCCAATATAAGTATTGCTGCGAACCGCAGCCCGATCCAATATATGTATTGCTGCGGCGTGCAGCTCGATCCATATATAACATATATGTTTCTGCGGCGTTCAGCCTGATCCATACATAATATATATACTCCTGCGACGTGCAGCCCGATCCATAACTATCCTCACATACTTGGCTCTCGGCCTCACTCAGTCATCCTCACCAGCCACTCGGGTAATTCATCTCAACTCACGGGACTCAGCCCAAAATACCTCTCAGAGTTTTCAAAACCGTGTGATAACAGTGAAAATAACAACAACAACAACATGAGTGAGTTCACAATTGTTCTATCAAGATAGTGTAAGAATAGTGTAAAAGTACCTCTGAGGGTCTAAACAGGTCGGCACAAGGCCCCAAACATGGCTCACAGCCCATAAACAAGTATAAATTTCTAAAATACAGGATATCGTATGGTTTCAAATCGAATACGCGGCTTAATAATCGCTACAGGACAGACCAAGTCACAATCCCTATCGGTGCACGCCCACACGCTCGTTACCTAGCATGTGTCATTTACCAAAACAATATAAAATACCGGGGTTTCATACCCTCAGGTTTAGAGTTACAATCCTTACTTACCTCAAAACAGCCCAAAAGCTACTCCACGATGCTCTTTCCCCTTGAATCGGCTCCCGATTGCTTCGAATCTAACCAAAATCGGATTAACATCATCAATATACACTAAAGGAACAAAACCCAATCGAAAACTATCAATTTAGACACAATTCTCGAAATTTGGCCAAACCCGAGCCCCAAGCCCACGTCTCAAAATTTTATAAAATTTACATCACAAGAATACACATCCTCCCATGATTCTATACATACCAAGAACACCAAAATCGGACCACAATTGCCCACTCAAATCATCAAAATAAATTTCCAATTCTCATGCACCTAACCTCCCCAATTTTGGGTTTAAATCCAACAAATTTCCGATTTAGTTACTTAGAAAACGACATAGAATCGAGTTATGAAGTCAAAAATTTTACCTCCAAGTGTTTCCCTTCAATTTCCTCTTCAATCCCTCTCAAAGAGCTCCAAACCTGCTCAACGATGGAGGGAAATAGACTAAAATTCGTAAGAAAGGGCTATTTAATACATTCTGCCCTGCACTAAATATTCCTTCAGTGCGATCGCGTCTCCAGCTACGTGTTCACGATGCACAGTCCAAAACCCACTCTATGCGTTCACATACAAACACACGCGTTCACATAGCTCAAACATCCATCCCTCTCACGCGCCTCAGAATACCTATGCGATTGCAATGCACCTCACGTGACCGCACTGCTCTAGCTGCCCAACCTATGCGATCGCAAACCTTATTAGGAGATCGCGCAGAACAAATATGCCTGCCTCAATCTTTACTCTACGCGATCGCGGATAAACTCATGCGATCGCAATGTACAAACTACTACTGCTAAAACACCAGAAAACCAGCAATCTCTCAAAGACCAAAAGTGCCCGTTTGAGCATCTGAAATATACCCGAGGCTCCCGGGACCTCGACCAAACCTACCAAAATATCCCATAACATCACTTGAACTTAGTGGAGCCTTCGAAACACCAAAAACACCAAAATCACATCAAATTCAAGCCTATGAACTTTGAAACTTCTAAATTTCGCCAATGTTGCCGAAACCAAACAAAACACATCTGATTGACCTGAAAATTTGCACACATATACAAAATGACATTGCAAACCTGATCCAACTTCCGAAATTACATTCCGACCCTGATAGCCTATTTCCCCTGCCGATCAAAAATCGCCAAAAACTAACTTTTGTCAATTCAAGCCTAATTCTACACCCCACATCAAAACTTCATTCCGAGCACACTCCTAAGTCCAAAATCACCTAACGAAGCTATACGATCCATAAAATCTCCATTCCGAGGTCGTTTACCAATAAGTCAACGCCCAGTCGACTTTTTCAACTATTAAGCTAATTTAAGAGACTAAGTGTCTCTGTTCTCACCACGACCACTCCGAACCCGAACCAACCGACCCAATACAACATAAATAGGCTAAGAAACATATGATAAAGCAGAAATGGGGGAAACGGGGCTAATCTCACGAAACGATCGGCCGTGTCGTTATACCGCCTCACCCCAATGTATGCGGGCGGAGGTGTAACCACAATACCAATACTACACAAAGCGGCGTTGCCGCCCCACCCCAGTATGTGCGGGTGGAGGTGTAATCCCAATCACAATCTCTACACAATTTGGCATAATAACTTTCATATTTAACACGACTTGGAATTATAACATGCATATACATAATCCATAATTTGGAACACATCCTTAATCAGTAATACAACATAATAAGAGCACTCGAACACGAATTGAAAATATATATTTGTCACAGAGCTTATTCGGAGTAATCGATTTATGATAAACATCTTCGAATTTACAAGGGTAATCTGGGTTCAATTCTTAAAGAAGAGTTTAGACATCATACCTCACTGGAGCTCTCTTAAACTCTAAAATGTTTGGAAATCTTAGAAACTTCAATCTATTTTAGAAATGAAACAAATTTAACCAAAATTAGGAAGATGATCATGGTTCTAGCTCAAGGAACTACAAATCTCTGTTGGGGTAGTAGGTCTAGGCCAATTCTTTATTTCTGAAATCTTCTGAGGACCAAAATTAATTCCTTACCTGGAGATGACATGACTCAAGAATGTGATAGAGTCAAGCCAAAATTCACATTTCGAAAACTTCACATACAATTTGTAGAGCTTCCCAGAGGTGATCAGTGTTGTTCTCTCGACTTCGGGAATATACAAGGATATCGTCAATAAACACTATAAAAAGGAGTCAAGAAAAGGCTTGAAGACTTGATTCATAAGATCCATAAAAGATGCCAGGGAATTTGTTAGCCCAAAGGAATTCACCAGAAATTCGAAGTGCCCATACTGAGTCCTGAATGTTGTTTCGGAATATCATGTTCCCTGATCTTCAATTGGTGATACCCGGATCGTAAATCAATTTTGGAGAAGCAACTGGCACTCTGAAATTGATCAAAGAAATCATCTATCCTTGGTAGTGGGTACTTGTTTTCGATTGTAACCTTGTTGAGTTGCCGATAGTCAATACACATTAATAGGAACCTATCCTTCTATCCTAAAAAAAGAAGTGGTGCGCCCCAAGGTGACACACTCGATCGGATGAAACGTTCTCTAACAGATCTTTCAATTGTTCCGTTAGCTCTTTCAATTTTGCTGATGTCATCCTGTAGGGCGAAATAGATATAGGCTGCACTTCTGGCATCATATCAATCCCAAAATCAATCTCTCTGTCTGAAAGGATCCCGGGGAGCTAATCAGGATAAACCTTAGGAAATTCATTTACATCTAGCACAGACTCAAGTGTAGGTGCCTCAACATCAATGTCCATAACCCGGACCAAGAGGTAGATACACCCCTTGTTAATCATCTTCGTCGCCTTAATGTAAGAAATAAACTTACCCTTCGGAGCCCCATCAACCCTCTTCCATTCAATGAATGGCTCATCTGGAAACTTGAACCTAACGATTCTGGTTCGGTAATCACGCATCCCAAAATCAACCATCCCCAATTTTATGAGATCGCCCATGGTTTCCCGACCACACACCGAGACAACACAATCCCTATAAACCCGCGTGGCCATAATGGACTCACAACCTGGAGTAAGTACAAATAACGACTCATGAAGTTGTTCCGGTTCTATCCCAAATTCCATAGAAACACAAGGAGTGACATAGGACAAAGTGGAACAATGAGAAATAAGAGCATACACATAAAGAGATTGGACAGTCAATATGCTTGTGACAATATCTGGAGAAGCATCTGAATCCCGACGCCTCCGCATGGCATAAAATCTGTTGGGCTCTCCCGAGTTTAAGGCACCACCCCTAGCTGCACCACGCCATGCGGGTGTTGGAGTGCCTTGAGCTGAAGGAGATGGTGTGGATGTAGTAGCTGTAGAACTAGCTGTTTGCATCGTACCTCTGCCTATGGTCCCTCGAGACGAGCGATAATTTCTCTGAATGTGAACCCTGATACCGCACTCATAGAATACAGGTAGGTCTATGAAGCATACCCCAAAGTTCATCATCCCACACTTATGACATGGGGGTATCTTCTGGTGCTGAAATCTCGCTCCTGGCCGACCCTGCTGGTGGGGTCCCATGTTTCCCTAACTGGGCCTAAAATGACTCCACTGCTACTGAATATGCCTTGATGGTTATGCACTCATCGAAGACTGGGCGGAAGACTGAGATGGACCTGCTGACCCTCCTCTAAATGCCGACATATCACCACCACCGGAAGAACCACCAAACTTGCCCACAAACCGACCCTTACTAAAACGCCACCATCTTCCCATAGTTCATAGCATAATTCAAGGCAGTTGTACCGGCCTTATTAATAATCAAGGGGAGAAGGCCTTGTACAAACCGGAGTACCTTGGCTTCCATGGTGGGAAACATGTGAACATCATTCTTGGACAGGTGCGCAAACTCCATGTGGTACTCCCACACACTCATGCTACCCTGCTTCAAGATCTCAAACTCAGCGGAGCGGGCCACCTTGGTCTCGGTAGGCAAGAAATGACCCATGAAAGCGTCGGCAAACTTACTCCACCTCGCCAAAGGGATCCCCTCCTCACAGGAGTCCTCCCACATCTCAAACCAAGAATACGCCACCCCATTCAGGCGGTAGGAGTCCAACTCCACCCCATCTATCTCAGTAGCACACATAATTCTGAGGTTCTTGTGCATCTCATCGATGAAATCCTGGGGATCCTACTCGGGATCAGTACACATGAACATTTGAGGATCTAACTAAAGAAACCTGTTAACCCTGGAACCAATAGAGTCCCCTTGCTGACAAGAAGAAGTGGGGGCAACATTCGACCTCTGGGCCTGGGAAGCCACTATCTGAGCAAACATTTGTATGGCTTCCCTAAGATCCTCAGCAGAAACGCTGGGACTGAAATCTATGGCTGTAGGTCGAACCAAAATATTAGTTGGAGGATTCGTCGCACCCTCATCAGTGTAGGTACAGGTGCAGCCTGAGCAAGAATTGTAAAACCAGGTGGTGTAGTAATTGGTGGAATATCATCACCCCTCGAGTGTTCATCAGCATAATCACTAATAAAAGCATCCACCACCCCTAAGGTAACATCGGCTCCTTGGCCAGTTCTTGCCTTCTTTTAGGCTCCATTTACTGAAAGTTATAGCAATGCATGAGTTCAAGGAGGAACAATCGCACAATCCGCTTTATCACACGATCAATAACATCAAAGAATGGTATTATTCCTAAATGTTCAAGTAGCCTCCTAATTATAGAGGTGGCCGAAAATACACATATAAGAAGGACTATACTAGACACGGCTCCGAGATATCCTAGGACATATTAAAACCTTAGGTTGTGATACCAAGTTTGTCACGCCCCGAACTCGGGGAGCGTGACCGACGCTCAACCGAGATAACCTGGTCGAGCAAGCCTGTACAATACCTTCTACCTGAACTTACTCATGAATAAAAATAAAATCTAATTCATCAATTGGGAGGTGAGGAGGATCAAGTAAACAACAACACCAATTCAATATCAGAAGTTACCTCATTTGTATGTTTCAAAATACATAATCTTTCATAGTTTTATGTGGAACATGTGATACAATTACAACATTACTAGTTTGACTTTCCCCATACCAACATACCACCCACACTATGTCTATGAAGCCCCTAATAGACACAAAAAAATACAGCAATAGTTCCGGTAACAAGGCTCTGGCTATACCTCAAAACATAGTAATACACACAAACTAAAAGATGCAAAACCTCGGAATGAGATGGGGCTCACCAAGTTAGCTGGGAAGATTGAGTACCACTATCACTGGTAAGTATCCTCCACTGTAGGACCACCATAATTGTTACGCCCCACAGTATTATGTCGATGTTACGCTCAGTTGTATTATATTACGATGATGTTACGCCCTGCAGTATTACGTCGATGTTACGCTCCGCTATATTTTATTACGATGACATTATGCCCCGCAGTATTATATTACGACGATGTTACACACTGTAGTATTATATGTTGAATAAGTTGTAAGATAATTGATATCAGTTAAAAGACAAGATTATTTGGAGATTATAAGAATTATGCTATTTCAAACAAGTGATAAGTAAATTTGTGACGGTGAGAAGGTAAGCGGATCGAAGAAAATGAGTTTTGTCGAAGTTTGAAAATTTGGGATAAAATATAGTCCGAACTATAATACCCAATATTTATGGACTAGTACCATACCAGGTACCACATAACCATGATAGTAAATTTGTATAAAGTATATTAAAAATGAGTAGTATTTTAAGATAATTATTCATTATGTGGGTAATTTATTAATTATTTGTTAATGGAAAATTAACAAGTTAACAATGAGATTTATAGATAATTAATGAAGATTATTGGATAAGCTTAAGGTGTTAATGTGGCAGCAAGGGAAATCAGATTCAAAAGCTAATTAGTGACTCTTTACTTACATTATTAGGTGGCACTTTTAGAGGGACTCTTGGAAAATCCATAAAACACTCTCAAATTCACAAAAAAAAGCTTCTTTAATATATAGAATAGAGATTCTTACATCCCATCTCTAAGTAACAATCTTCAGCAAGATTTCATCAAAGAACATATATGAAAGTGACGTAAGTTACTTCAACAAGAATTTATATGAGACTTCTTAGCATAATAGCAACGTGATTTTGCGATTTTAAGGGAGTACGGTGCATCTCTCTCAAGAATATCATACAAATTTTCCCCTACCTCGACCCGCCGTCACGTGTTATCGCAACTGACGTGTGTTAGAGGGATTATAAAGAGAATCGGCTCAGGTATATTAAGATTATCCCTCTTTCCTTTCAGCATGATCCATACGATACAAACGAAACGAGCAAATGCACAACTTTCATAAATGACTCTATTCATAGAAATGCTAGAGATGCTTATGTTATTGATTACCCATGTGTCCTATTATTATATCATTTGTTCATGGGTCTCAGAAAATACGTAAGTTGATAAAGTTTACTTCATGATATTAATCAAAGGCATAATGGTCTTATGACACTCTGAAAGATTTTATGCGTACTTCTCATGCATTGCATTCGTTTGTACATGTACATTGACCCATCACCAAATGGTATTATATACATATACATATATATATATATACATATACATATATATATATACATATATATATATAT
>MDKI01138090.1:0-19879 GCA_005239505.1 Nicotiana paniculata
TCTTTGAAGCTAAAGTTAGGATAAAGTTTGTTGATAACAAACTTTATCTAAAAAATCTGATTTATTTTTAAATTAGATAACTATCCCAAAATTTTTAGCCTAAAAATCTCACGCTCCTACTCCCATACAATATCACATTTGACCAACCACTTCATCCATATTATTCTATAAATAGACAAAAAAACAAAAAGAGAGAGGAGGGGGAAACGGACGAAAGACTCTGTCATCTTCTCATATTTTGATTTACCGTTATCACCCATTTATTGTATCTTACTGATAATACTTTATTTAATCTCTTCTTGTTTGCATTCTAACACTTATTTCTATCACTTTATTCTGAAAACTCCAATAAGACGTTCTTTTTCTTTTAGCCCTCCTTGCTCCATCGACTGGATTTTTGGGTTGCCTAACATTCTCTGTCTACTAGATATGAATGTCACATTAAGGTAATATTTATTCTTTCCAGGATTCCAGTGCATGTCTTTGAACATTCTAGTATTCATATCTAGCTATATTATTCTAGTGCACCATCTGGCTATCTCCCAATGAGAACTATTACCATGTCCTGCACTACCCTTCAAAAATGTTAAATAATGATAACAATCCATCCACAATTTTGGGTTACTCTATTCCTAGCTGGATCTTGATATCCTATCCTTCTCTTGAATATGTCAGTTAGCTCCCACATGACATAATTGAGATGGGTATGGACAATTGTAGATATCTCTGTTACTGTTGAAAGTAACTCAAAATGCTTATATTTATCTGCCTGAATTATAAATATTGATAATCATTATTAACTAGGTACCTCGTACCCTTCTTCACCTTGCTCCTTTCACTTGTTAAAACTTGTATCTGCCTTCTGCTTCTCTCGTTATATTTTTTTTACCATATAGGTGGATAGATATACTTTCCTTATGGCTCCTTAGTAAGAAGCTTAAACGTCTTAGTATACACATAATCTCCTAAAGACCTCACATTTACTCATCATAAGCATGATGCAAAATCAAGTTCCTCTGTCTCAACTCTTCCACAGCCACATTCAATCTCTTACCAACTGTCTCTTTGGATAAGGTATGGTTGTATTACGAATAAAGTAGAATTTAGAAGTTTGAATTCTTACAACTGATCTCTACCACACGATCTAGAGTAAGGAGAAAGAGTGACATTCCAAAATGTCCTATAGCCTCCTGCTTGTATGTGTGGGGCACAACACACCCATAAACAAGACTCTACTAGACACGGCTTGTAGACATCCCTAGGACAGAACTGCTCTAATACCACTTCTGCCACGACCCAACCTATGGGCCGCGACGTGCACCCGGTACCTTACTCAACCGAGTACCAACATAAAATATCTTTCATATCATACTATCATGGATAAATGGGCCAAAAGGGCTGTCATGAGATAACAAGAATAAAATATAAGTGCATACTAGACACAGGATGACCCAACATTATATAGAAACTTACACATGTGACATACGGACCTATAAGGAAGACATGATCATTTGTAAACTCAAAACATAGGCCGACAAGGCCATACAAGTATCCATATACCTGACATCTGTCTACAAGCCTCTAAGACTACATAAATGTCATATAGGTTGGGACAGGGCCCTGCCATACCAATCAATACATATCCCAATTATACTAACCAAATAGGCAACTTCGGAGCAAGTGGAGTGCAGCAACACCTTCCGCTGAGCTGATAGCCTACTAGGAGCACTGTCAACCTGTCTATCGGGACATGCGGGCATGAAACGCAGTGTCCCCAGGCAAAAGGGACGTCAGTATGAATAAAGTACTGAGTATGTAAGGCACAAAAGCATAAATAAGAACAGTAATGTAAAGAGAGATATAGCAGATAGAACATGTAGCATCTGAGTGCCTCTAAGAGATAGTGACATGAAATGCTTGATACATATATATACATAATCTTTTAAAAATACCCTCCTCTGTGGGCATCATCATCATCATATCGTACCTGGCCTCAAAGAGGACTCAGTAAAAACGTACCCGGCCATCATAAGTGTCACGACCCAAAATCTGACACAGGTCGTGATGGCGCCCAACACTGGAGTCAGGCAAGCCAATAGTTGTTTAATAGTGAGGTTATCCTTATTTGACATACCAACCCCACACTTACCAATTTTTTTAAACTTTGATCATTTAAATAAAAGCGGAAACATTAACCAATTTAAATAAATACAGCCGAAATGATCGTGATCCAATACGTTCTTTCCCAACTAAAATCGAAAGGGTTGTATCACATCGAGATGTCGATTCGTTTTCCGCCCCCAATCCCAAAATAAGAGTCTACTATGTGCATGCCAGGAACTAGTGTCACAAGTCAGTAGGCGATCTAGTAGAATATACAAAAGATGATACAAGATGTACTGTTGTCTGAAAGGATGTTGACACTAATAAACAAAAGATAACTCCATAGCACAGCTGAGAATCGCCATGGCAGGCAGCTCACCGTGGAGTCAAGTCCAGAATATATGTCAAGCTCCGGTCAGATAACCAGATGCACCGGCCTCGAAACCTGTACAAATAAGTACAGAAGCGTAGTATGAGTACATAAACAGATATGTACCCATTGAGTATCCCGCCTAACCTCGAAGAAGTAGTGACGAGAGGTCGACGTGATACTTACTAGGGTCAGACAATGTTGAATGAGTACAGGCTAACCAGTAGTAGAAGTAATGAATAGTAATAAGGAAATGAGCATCAAATAACAATCACTAGTACCCTCGCGCCATCCTTTTTACATGGCATACAAGCTATTTAACCTTCTTTCTTTTCATGAAATCAACAGTTGCAATTACAGGGCTTCTCACAAATTACCAAAGCATATAACAGGCTATGATAGTACGGTCATTACGACGTGAAAAGTAAATGTGCACTACCGAGGGTCGAATGGCCCGAACCATAGATGCATCTATCTACCCCGCTCGCGAATCGAACATGCGACATGGTTAATATAATACCAAGATGACTCCCGCTCGTGAATCATACCTGCGACTCGGGTTAATAAATATTAGGGCTACCCCGCTCACGAATCATCTATACGACTCGGGTTCCCATATAAATTCATGATTAGCAGGAATTTCCAGATAATTTAGTAGGGAACATACTAACAGTGTGAGAATTTTAGAGATACCAACTTCAAGCATAACCCCTTAGGCCTTCACATGTGAGATTCGAGGACATTATGCTACTTAATTCATATACAAGATCACAGATACAACACATAAAGCATGCTTGTGAGTCCTAAACTACCCGACAAGGCATAATAGTAGCTGCACGGACTCGCGTCACTTCGTGCGTACGCAGCCCCCGCAAATAAGGACAAAACCACCATTTATAATCACCTATGGGGACAATTCTATCTTACAAGGTTAGAAAGGAGACTCACCTCGTGAACGGACCAAGAACGCACCTGAAACTCTGAACTCTACACCCGAGGACTCGAAACTAGCAAAAAGTTAAACAAATTCATTAATTATGCTCAAAGTATGGAAATTCTCCTACTCATTTAGTAAATTCACCATTCTTGAAGAAATTCTAAAATCCGACCCCGGGCCTGCATGCTTGAATTCCAATAATTCTCGAAGGAAATACTCACCCATAGCCTAAAGATCACTAATATACGATTTTCACTCGATTTCATAGCTAATTGACGGGTAAATTCTCAAATTATCGAAGACCCTAAGTCACTACCCAATTCTTGAATTTTCACTAATTTAGGTAGTTAATTTAGCTTATAATCCATGCATGAAGCTAATATTAGAGTAGATTTTACTTACCTTAAATGACCAGGTCGTTTTCCCCTCAACAATGGTGGAAATCGCCCCAAGGAAGAAGAAGATGATGAGAAAAATGTGTTAAGACCCGTGTATAAAAACACACTGTCTAGATAGTGTTTTCGCACCTGTGGCTTGAGGACCGCACCTGCAGTCTCGCACCTACGAGCAAAGGCCCGCACCTGCGGAAATGGACTGGGGAGCCTGGGCCCGCACCTGCGGCTCCGCTCCTGCGAAACTTTTTCCGCACCTGCGAGGATTTTCCAGACCACTAGGGGTCGCACCTGCGATGCTTGGGACCGCAGGAGCGGTCCCGCACCTACGACTGGGAAACTGCACCTACGGTCACACGAGAACAAGTGCACCAGCAGCTATTTTAGCTGGTTTTTAGCCCTGTTAGGTGCCCGGGAGGCACCTGGGTCGACCCGAGCCCTCATCCAAATATACCAACAAATCCCAAATCATAATATGGACTCGCTCGAGCCTTCGAAACACCCAAAACAACGCTTAAACATAAAATCACACCTCCAAACCCCAAAAACCAAACTTAGGAACTTTAAGTTTTCTAAACTTCGCTAACAACGCACCGAACCTATTTATACAACTCGGAATGACACCAAATTTTGTAGGCAAGTCATAATTAACAGTACGAAACTATTCCCGGTCTCGAAATTCTGTTCGGACCTCTTTAACACAAAAACACATCCCAAACCAAAATAGGAACTTAAGGAACTTCTTATTTCAATATTAGGCGTCAAAATGCCCCCGGTTCATCAAAACCCATTACGAACATATGTCCAGGTCCAAAATCATCGCAAGAAGCTACTAGAACCGACGAAACTCGATTCTGAGCTCGTTTCCCCAGAATGTTTACCGAAGTCAAACTTGGCCTTAAAGGCCAACCTTAAGGAACCAATTGTTCCTGTAGCACTCTAAACACCTCCGAATCCCGGACCACCAATCCCCGCAAGTCATAGGTCATAATAAGCCACTATGTCAAGTTTCATTTAGGGGAAGGGGGTCCGATAATGCAAAATGACCGGTCGGGTCGTTACAATAAGGCTCGGTAGAATCGTACCCGGCCACGTGGAGCTCGGTAAACCCAACTGATCAGTGGTTGCACAATAGGTGTCATACACGGCCGACTATAGTGCATCTCGGTAGAGTAAAATAGATACTATATATAATGCATGATGGACTTGTGAAATCACGCTCTAAACCTTTTGGAGTGACGTAAGGTAACTGCATCTTCTGTTAACATTATGGACATCATACCGTGAATATGAGCTTCCTTAGGACTCAAGGATCATACATACTTTATTAAGATAACTTTATAAGAAAAGAACAACATGGACAACCTTAGTCGCTAGGAGTAGATTCGTTATGAAATATCGTATCGTGTACGTTCGTTACACTATAGAGCATGCCAAAAGAAAGAAGGAAGTGACTTAAGATACCTTTGCAATCTTCACTCCAATTGTCAACAAAGATCAATATGATCTTCTTACGTCTATAATGAGTAACCCGACTCGACATCATATAAGCATTGTAACTCTCAAATTTCAAACCCAATATTCTACAAGAAAACGGATAGCACCTCCCCTATTTTTACTACATCCCATATGTTACCAAAAGTCACCAAACATCCCAAACAACAACAATATAATTCACAATAACCTCTCTGATTAGTTCAACAATCATTTTGAGCGGCAACCTCGATCGGAATCCGTATAACCCATATCACCCATTATAGATTTATTAAATTAACTTAAGAACATAATTAATATGATAATGAAGTAATTCATCAATGATTTCATCCTTGTACCGTATATTTATAACAACGAAACAATCCACAACTCCAACTTTCTTCAATTTGCAACTTAATTCACTAGTTCATGTCTCCAACCATTTAACTTAATCAACATCAAAATAACCTTAAGCACCTTCAGGAAAATAATATACATACCTCCTACAGTAACTTCAAGTTGAAATTCAAGTTATATTTAGCTTACAATAGCCCTCAGTGTCAATATAACACCATAGAAGTGACTTAAGCTAATTCAAGTATTATCTTGTAGTTTATTATCCTAACAACTTAACCAACATACAAGAAATATTAAGCACAATTATTAGACTGTTATACTCACCTTAAAAAGTATCAAAATCTTTAAGTTTCAGAAAAACACAGCCCACAACTATCCTCAATGACAACACAACCTCAAAGAAGTGTTATTCTTAACTAGAACTAACTTTTGATGTTGAAATATGGTGTAATCCATTTGCAAGAATTGAAATAAACTAGGGTTGATATGCTAACCATGGTAGAGTATGTTACATAACATAAACCACTTAAAAAAACTTCCCACACGAGCTGGAACCACCCAAAAATCAGCAACAACAAGAAGAACAAGAAACCTACTAGCGCGACGGGATTACCGACACTTGCTTTGTGTTGTTTGCCCTTTGGTTGGGTCTTGGATCATGAGAGAACCTTGAGAGTCTGTTTTAAGTTGTATAGGGTCTTAATATACTGAAAATAAACGAGTTAAAACGGGGGTTGAGGTGACTTATATATATCAACATATCTAAACCGCCTATGTGGATCCCATAGAGAGCTGCTTGGCGCAGTCTTACTAAAGCGCGAATATCTCTCTACTCGGACGTCGTATAAATGAATGTTTTAATATTTTTGAAACTAGACTCATAGATATTCAATTTTGTTGGTATATAATCCAATAATGATAGGTATATTGGGTGAAACCCTCAGTAACATTTGACCTAATTTTCAACACAATTATTAATGTAACTTGTGAAGACCTTTGCCAACTTTTGTTCCACAACTTACTTGATTTCAAAATGTAGCACACGACTATCATAAAATAAAAATATCTCATAGAATAACCTCCTTATCGTGTAATGAACCATAGTAAAAGTACATGTTATAACATTCCAAAATCGTCGACTTTCGACGAAACTTATTTTCTTCAATTGGTTTAGCTTCTAAGATTTCCAACACTCTTGGTACTCGCTATTCAAGATCTTAAATATTTTCAACCTCCAAGGTAACATGATTAACTTAATTTACATACTTCTAAATATAATCTTGTTTCTCAGATTACGTCAGTTGACTTACGACGTACTCTCACGTACGAAAACATTGGGTGTAACATGATCTTTGGGGTGGCATGATGGGGATATCGAATTTGGTATTGATTTGTTTCCAGGAACTCGTCCCATATCTATTCTTCCATATCGTATGGCCCCTCCTTAGTTCAAGGAGTTGAAGGGGCAGTTATAGGAGCAGCTTGATAAGGGCTTTACTTGGCCCAGTGTGTAACCTTGGAGTGCTCCTCTCTTGTTTGTGAAAAAGAAGGATGGTTCTATGCATATGTGCATTGATTATCGCTAGTTGAACAAAGTTACAGTGAAGAACATGTATCCATTGCCCCGTATTTATGACCTATTTGATCAGTTACAGGGTGCCAAGGTGTTTTCCAAGATTGACCTGCATTCATGTTATCATCAGTTGAGGATTTGGGAGACAAATATCTCCAATACTGCTTTTTACGATTCGGTTTGGTCGTTACGAGTTCCTTGTGATGTCATTTGGGCTGACCAATGCCCTAGTAGTATTTATGCACTTGATGTACAATGTTTTTTGGTCCTATCTTGAATCTTTTGTCATTATGTTTATTGACGACATTCTGGTGGACTCCTGGAGTCAGGGGGATCATGAGCAACACCTGAGTACTGTGCTCCAGAACTTGAGAGAAAAGAAGTTATATGCAAAGTTTTCTAAGTGTGAGTTTTGGCTAGACTCAATGTAATTTTTGGGTCATGTAGTGTCGAATGATGGAATCAAGGTGGATCCGAAGAAGGTTGAGGCAGTGCAGAGTTGGCCCATACCCGGCCGATCATTTTAAGAGTATTAGCCTTGATCCCCTATTTTCTACTTTCCCCGTATCTTTTACGCTTATATGACTTTCTGGGAGGATGTGTTTTTGGTTTGGAGCGAAATGGGACACGTAGTCCCTAAAATGGAAGCTTAAATTCTAGGATTTTGACCATAGTTAGAACTGTGTGAAGACAACTCCGAAATGGAGTTTCGTCGGTTTTGTTAGCTCCGTTGGATGATTTTGGACTTAAGAGCGTATCTGGATTGTGAATTGGAGGTCAGTAGCTGAATTAGGCTTGAAATGGTGAAAGCTGGCATTTTGGGAAGTTTGACCGTGAGTAGACTTTTTGATATCGGGGTCAGTTTTTGATTTTGGAAGTTGGAGTAGGTCAATAATGTCAAATATGGCTTGTGTCTAAAATTTGGGTCAATCGCGCATGTTTTGATAGGTTTCGACATCAGTTGTAGAATTTTGAAGTTTTAAGTTCATTAAGTTTGAATTTGAGTGTGCTTCATGTTTTTAGCATTGTTTGATGTGATTTGAAGGCTTAACTAAGTTCGTATGATGTTTTAGTACTTGTTCGTATGTTTTGGTTGAGGTCCCGGGGGACTCGGGTGGATTCCGGATGGTTAATGGACTAGATTTAGACTTAGTGCTATATTTGAAGCATCAGCTACTGCTGGTGTCTGGTTTCCTTCTATGCGTTCGTGAACGTTCTCTTCTGTTCGCATAGAGGAAGTTGGAGTGCTGCTGTAGTGAAGCCTTCACGTTAGCCATGTATGTCCCGCATTCGCGAGCACTTTGATCTTAGGCCTACGCATTCATGATTGGGTCCTCGCGTTTGCGTAGAGGAAATGGCAGATGAGTTACCCGGCAATTGGTCTATGGGAACGCGTAGAGGTGAACGTGTTCACGAAGGAGCAGCAGTGGAAGCTCCGCGTTCGCGAGAGAGGACTCGTGTTCGTGAAGGAGGAGTTTTTGACCAGTAGCTATTTGTACTACATGAACGCGAGAGTGAGGTTGCATTCGCGAAGAAGGAATTCACTGAGGAGATATAAACATTTCAAATCGAGGGTTTTGCCATTTTTATCAAAACATGAGTTAGAGATCTCGGATTTGGACGATGTTTTGAAGGATTTTCAGAGGCATCGATTGGGTAATAGTTCTTCACTTGTTTTTGGTTATATCACTAATCTATCATTAATTTCACCTTTAATTTATGATTTGAGTTGAGAAAATTGGGGGAAAAGGAAAAACATTTTCAACCAAATTTTTGGGTTTTGCTTGAGATTTTGGTATCGGATTTGAGTAATTTTTGTACAAGTGAACTCGTGGTTGAAAGGGTGTTCGTATTTTGTGATCTTTACCCGATTTTGAGACGTGGGCCCGTGTCGAAATTTGAGGAATTTTTCAAGATTCTTGTTAAAGTCTTGATTTCATTAATTAGATTAGTTTATTATAGTTGTATTTATAGTACGTAATTGTTTTTGGCTAGATTGGGCCATTAAGAGTCGGAAAACCGAGGAAAAGGCGTTCTTGTTGATTGATTGAGCTTGGCTCGAGGTAAGTGTCTTGTATAACTTTTTGCGGGGGAAATCCCCTTAGGATTGGATACTATTGTGCAAATTCTTTGATATGTGAGTGTCGTGTACGCGAGGTGACGAGTGCGTACAGGGGATGATAGTTGAAAATCCAGTTTTTACTGAACAAGTAACATGCTATACCTTAAATGATTCATCCCAGCATGTGTAGTTATCTTGTTTAGCCTAATATCGCGTGTCTACGTGTCTTAAATCTTTATTTCAAATTTTTGCATCATGCTTAGTTGAATTCCTATTTTTCCTTGATTTGAATCAGACTTAAACTGTAAGATTCTTGCTGTTAATTGTTGTTTCCATCAGTTTTGAGCTCTGTGTTTACTTTTGGGACTACGAGGAGGTACCTCGGGAGATCCCGCTGCACATTTACTTTTGGGACTACGAGGTGGTACCTCGGGAGATCCCATTGCATATTTACCTTTGGGACTACGAAGCGATACCTTGAGAGATCCCCTGTTGAGTATTTACTTTTGGGACTACGAGACGGTATCTTGGGAGCACCTCTGTTGTTTACCTCAATGTGCTATGTTGTTATTTTTTTGTAAATTCTCCTTGTTAAGGTCTTGGTATTTCATCATATTGTTATATCTTTTGTCTTATTATTATATCCTAATGGGGCCCTGACCTGATCTCGTCACTACTTTACCCAGGTTAGGCATGGCACTTACTGGGTACCGTTGTGGTGTACTCATGTGACTCTTCTGCACATGTTCTTTATGCAGATCCAGGTACCACCTACCAGCGTCGCTATTAGCTGAGTGTACTTACTACTGCTTCGGAGACGTCCGCAGACCTCGGAGTCCCTCTCTATCCCCTCAATGTTTTTTATTCTTTAGTTTTTCTAGATACGGATGTACAGAGATACTTAGAACTATTCCTTAGAGCTTGTGACTTGTGACTACCGAGTTTTGGGAAATATTGTTTTACTCGAGTGTTGGTTTACTTGTACATACTAAGCGGTATTTTATCAGTTATATAGTTATCTGTTGAAGTTTAGTTGTGAAACTTCTGCTTTTATTTCCGTTATTCCATATATTGTTAGGCTTGTTTAGTCGTAGAGACTATGTGAGGTCACAACATCCTTATGGAGGGAGATTTGGGTCATGACAAGTTTGGCCAAACATAGGGCCCAGGCAGTCGTGCAATTAAATTGATCCTTTCCTTTCTTACTAATGTGGTTTGATTATTTTGTCTTAGAAAAAATCACAAAAAATGGAAAGTACCACTGTTAACGACACACCTAACCCTAAAATTCGATGGGATTAGCCTCACTTCAAGGATTCAATTAGTGACACCCGCAGTGAGGGGAATGACGACACGCCGGTGCATGACAGGCAGTACCCTCGACAGGTTCGGTATACAACTCATAAGGGAACGATCCAGTCACAACAACGAGAACGATCCATTCAAGAGTGAAATTATACGGTTCATGAGGGAAGTAAATGCCCGCATGGACCAAATCCTAAGCGCGCCACCAGTATTGAAAGGCCTGGAATCGAAGAAGTATATTCAATTACCGTACAAGCCGAGTGCGACACTAGAACTAATCTCGAAGCGGTTCAAATTTCCTGAAATTCCAAAGTATGACGGATCTTCAGACCAACAGGATCATATTACTACCTACACAACATCGATAAAAAGGAAATCAATTAACTCCTCAGGAAATTGAATCTGTGTTGCTAAAAAAATTTGGAGAAACTTTCACTAGGGGAGCTCTAACGTGGTATTCACTATTAGCATTCCATAGATTCCTTTGAGATATTCAGGGATTCTTTCATTAAGGCTCATGCCGGGGCCAGAAAAGTGCAACCCTGGAAGGCTGACATATTCAGGATCTTACAGGGAGAATCTGAGTTATTATGAGGGTTTGTTACCCGACTCCAGAAAGAAAGAATGTCTCTCCAGGCTATCCCAGATGAATGGGCGGCTGAAGCATTCACCAAAGGATTGAATCCAAGATATTCACAACCGGTACGAGTCAAATATAAGGATAGATGATGACCAGGTTGGTTATATATCACCGGCCAAAGGATGGGAGAAGAGAAGAGAAAAATCAAAGGATGACTATGATGCATATAGACGGGCTTCGAGGGGCTAGTTCTTGCCATTCGAGCGGATCGAAGGCTATGGCAGAAACTTCCGAGCAGCAAACAAGTTCACCTTTGATAGAGGGACTGATCGTGGTCGAAACAATAGATCTCTCTGGGTCTCGAATTCTTTCTTACCCAATTTATTGGAATATAACTTCAATGTTAGTGTAGTGGAACTGGTGTCAGCCATGAGAAACATTAAAGAGGCATGATTCCCGAGACCTATAAGGTTCGATTCCAGCCAGAGCGATCTCAACTTATGGTGAAAATACCACGGGATGAAAGGTAACCGAAAAAGGGACTACCGACACCTCCGGGAAGAGGTGGCAACATTATTGAAGAATGGTCACATCTGAGAATTCTTGAGTGTTCGAGTTAAGAATAATTATGGTCGCAACAAAGACAATGTGGAACTTTCGAAAGCAGGAGAAGAACCCCACGCCAAACGATCAATATGATCTTCGGGGGGAATGATATTAACACGGTTTCCTTTTCGGCAACAAAGAAGACGAAAGTTTAAATAACTCATAGTAAAATACTCCGGGAAGACGATATCACTTTCACGGAGGAGGACACAAACAGATTGTTGTTACCACACAACGAAGAACTAGCAATTTCTTTAAATGAGTTAGATTTTAAGATTACACGTGTTTTAGTGGATCCAGGAAGTTCCGCTAATATCATACAATGGAGAGTATTGGAACAAGCTAAACTCACCGGAAGCATTATTCCGAAAACAAAGGTCCTCGCTAGATTCAACCTTGCGAGCGTGACAACCCGGGGAGAGATATTGCTGCTCACGAATGCAGAAGGGGTAATGAAAACAACTCTCTTCGAAGTAGTAGATGGTGATATGTGCTACAACATCATCCTGGGGAGGCCATAGTTATACGATATGAAAGTTGTACCTTCAACATATCACCAATTGCTGAAGTTTCCAATGCCCAAAGTAATCAAGCAGATAAGAGGTGATCAACCGGCAGCGAGGGAGATGAATGTAATCTCAGTTTCCAATAGAAATGGAAAGGAGCGCACGGTATAGCAATTGTAGGAATCGGTGACTACTCCCGAGTTAGAAGGAGTTAGCACATGGGTAGAGTTGTCAGACAACATCAGGTGCCGAGATATTTCCAAGTTCTAGAAGAGATGGCGCAACGAAGTCCACGGTGGAGGAGCTGGAGCAAGTGGAATTGTTCGAAGAATTCCAAGAAAAGGAAATTCCATTTGGAGACAAGACTGCACCCCGAGCTCAGTTTGGTTTTATTAAATTCCTTAAATTTAATGCTGATTGTTTTACATGGTCGCACGAGGATAAAACAGGTATCCAAATGGAAATAGTTGTGTACAAGCTGAGTTTGGATCCCAACACACAACCAGTAAGACAGAATAAACGCCCTATTGCTGAGGCCAAGAATAAATTCATCAAAGAAGAGGTAACCCTCTTGCTTAAAATCGGTTTGGTCAAAGAGGTAAGATATCCAGACTGTCTAGACAATATAGAACAATAAATTTCGCATGTGTGAAGACTATAAAGACCTTAATAAGGCGTTCCCAAAAGATTCGTTCCCACCGCCAAATACCGATCAAATGATTGATGACACGGTCGGGCATGAGTTGATGAGTTTCCTCGATGCTTATTACGGGTATAATCAAATTAGATGAACCCAGATCAGGAAAAAACTTCATTTATAACGAATTTCGGTACATATTGTTACAATGTAATGCCTTTTGGGTTGAAAAAAGCCGGAGCCACTTATCAATAGCTTGTACATAATATGTTTGAAAAGCAAATAGGGAAAGACCATGGAATTTTAAATAGACAATATGATCGTTAATTCTTTTAATCTAGGTGACCACCTTAAGCATTTACAAGAAACATTAGACATCCTGAGGAAGCATAACATGAAACTTAACCCCGAGAAGTGCGCATTCAGGGTCAATTCTGGTAAGTTCCTAGGTTTGTGGTCTCACAAAGGGGAATTGAGGTAAACCCAGACAAAATCAAGGTAATAGACGATATCCCGGATCAATTGTCAAATGTAAAGGAAGTTCAAACACTCACATGAAGGTTAGCAGCTTTGATCTGGTTCATTTACCGGTCGTCGGGAAAATGTCACTTCACGCTGCTCAAAAAGACAAATATTTCCGAATGGACACCGGAGTGCCAGCAGTCTTTGAGGGACCTAAAGAAGTACTTATCAAGCCCTTCATTTCTCTCAAAACCAAAAGAAGGTGAAACATAGCTAGTCTACCTCGCGGTTTCAAAAGTTGCGGTAAGTGCGGTTTTAGTCCGCAAGGATGAAGGTATGCAATTTCCTATTTATTAAATTAGAAAAAAGTTAACGGGAGCAGAAAATCGCTACCCACATTTGGAAAAATTGGCCTTAGCTCTCGTAACCGCCGCTTGAAAGCTGAGGCCCTACTTCTAATGCCACCTGATAGTTGTGGTGACTACTTTCCCTTTGCGGAACATCCTCCATAAACCCGACTTGTCAGGAAAATTGGACAAGTGGATCGTTGAAATGAGTGAATTTGACATGGAATATAAACTAAGGACTGCAATTAAGTCGCAAGTCTTGGCTGATTTTGTGGCCGATTTCAATCCGGGACTACTGCCTCTGGCAACCGAGGAGGCAGTGATGGTGTCGGAATCGGCATTGGGGGTTTGGACCTTATTAAAGGACAGAGCTTCCAACATAAATGGTTCTGAACTCAGAATAGTCTTAATCACGCCTTCGGGGAAACCCAAAGGCAAGCAATCAGAACGATCCCTTTAACTAAAAATGAACCTAAGTATGAAGCTTTGATTGCAGGGCTCGAATTGGCCCAGTGACTTGATTCCGAGATTATCAAAATCAAATGTGACTCACAGCTGGTGGTAAATCAGGTCTACGGGATCTTTGATACCAAAGAAGAACGTATGCAACAATACGTGGTAAAGGTCCAGGCTCTTTTGGCGTGATTCCAAGAGTGGTCAATTACTTACATCCCGAGTGAGTATAAAGCAGAAGGAGATGCATTATCAAACTTAGGATTTTTTACGGAAATGAAGGGATCGGAATCTAGGACGGATGATAAACTAATGAGCTCAGTCCTGGATATGGATGGTTAGTTTGAGGTAAATTCGATTAGTCTAGTTTGGGACTGGAGAAATGAAATAATCAACTATCTCGAGCATGGGAAGTTGCCCGAAGACCCCAAAGCATCACGAGCAATACATGCCAAAGTTGCACGTTATAGCTTCAAGAAAGGTCAATTGTATAGAAAATCTTTCCAAGGCCCGGTGCTTAGGAGTGTCAGAAGCTAAATATGTCATGAGATAAATCCACGAAGAAATATGCGGCAATCACTCAGGCGTAGAGTCTTTGGTGTTGAAGTTGGTACGGGTAGGATATTACTGGCTTCACATGAAACAAGAGCCAAATATTTCATATGAAAATGTGATAAGTGCCAACCCTACGCACCACTAGTACACCAATCGGCAAAACCCTTACATTCGGTTTTGTCCCCATGGTCGTTCATGAAATGGGGAGTGGACATCGTCGGATCGCTGCCACCGGCTCCTGGAAAGGTAAGGTTTCTTTTAGTTCTGACTGATTATTTTTCTAAATGGGTGGAAGCAGGTTCTTATCAGAAGATTACGAAGTAGTCAATTTCCGGGAAAATATAATTTGCAGGGTCGGAATACCAAAAGAGATAGCATGCTACAACGTGCCACAGTTTATCGGTGCAAAAGTTACAAAGTTCCTCGAAGAATTGAAAATAAAAAAGATCACATCTTTGTAATGACCCGGTCGGTTGTTTTGAGAGTTAGCGCCCCGACCCTCCTGATAAATGCTTCTCCCTTGTCTATTTGTGTTATTGGAATTTGTTGGAGTGTTGAGTGGTGAAATTCGTAGTGATTTTTGACACATAGTCCTTTAATGTGAATTTTAGCCTTAGAAATCAGACTGTAGCTAGAACTGTGGGAAGACGGGTCTGGAATGGGATTCCGTCGACTCCATTAGCTCCGTTGGGTGATTTCGGGGTTAGGAGCGAGATCGGAATGTGTTTTTGAGGTTGGTTGTAGATTTAGACTTGAATTGGTGAAAGTTAGAATTTCAGTGAATTCGGCCGATAGGTGAAATTTTGATATCGGACTCTGAATGGAATTTTGAAAGCGACAGCAGGTCCATAATGCCATTTGTGACCTGTGTGGAAAATTTTAGGTCGTTCGGACGAGTTTAGACGTGATTCGGCCTCAGATGTGGATTTTAGAAATTTCATAAGTTCTTAGGCTTGAATCTATGCATATTTCCATGATTTCTACCTTAAGTCTGGTCCTTAGAATTCGAATTTGGGTGGAAGATTTGGGAAAATTTTGATAAACTTCATAGAACAAATTATTGAGTTTGGATTGGGTTTTGACCTCAGATTTGAGAGATTTTCATATGTTTAGACTCGTGAGTGAATGGGTTTCTGGAAAATATAATTTTTACCCGGTTCTGAGACGTGGGCCCGGGGGACTTTTTGGGCGAATTTCCTTATTTCGCGTATTAGCTTCGAATTAATTAGCTATTTTGATTCCTTAAAGTGTTATTTACATTATGCAATCGAATTTATTCGATTTAAGCCATATGGAGTCGGATACTCGTGGCAAGAGCGTGGTATTGAGTTGATTAGCGCAGTCAAGGTAAGTGGCTTGCCTAAATCTTTGTTGGGGACTTCCCCTTATGCATTTTTATACAGATTCTTGTTACGTGGACGTCGTGTACGTGAGGTGACGAGTGCGTACACGGGTCATAGTTGCTAAAGTTCACTTTTCCTTCCATGGCATCAGTCATTTTCATTCCTTTATTACTGTTCCCTGTCTTAACTGAGTAGTTAGCTTAAGAATAAGATGCCCACCTGTCCTTACTTGATTTCCTCTTAATTGCTACTAGTTGCACCATGCATAGATAGTTTTACTGTATTCTTGCGTGTTGATTTTTCCTGAACTTTTTAATTAAGCCGTATCTGACATACCTCTTCATTGCATATTTAAATTAGGACTACGGACTGAGATCCGGTAGCTTTTCCTCTTTACTGCATTGCATATTTAAATTGGGACTACAGACTGAGATCCGGGAGCTTTTCCCCTGTAATGCATAGCATATTTAAATTGGGACTACGGACTGAGATCCGGGAGCTTTTCCCCTGTAATGCATAGCATATTTAAATTGGGACTACGGACTGAGATCCGGGAGCTTTCCCCTTGTACTACATTGCATGTTTACTGTTGGGATATATGTTTTGCTGAGCCGAGGACTCTTTTTCTGTTATTAATTCTTTCAGTTCCATTAATTCTTTTTATCAATGCTTATCTATATTTCACTATTTAGATTTATAACTTCTTGTTTTAAAACTCAGTAGGGCCTCAACCTGACCTCGTCAATACTTGACTGGGGTTAGTCTTGGCACTTACTGAGTACCGAATGTGGAGTACTCACGCCCTTCCTGTGCATGTTTTGCCCATGTGCCGATCCAGGTACTAGTGCACGGTACAGTGGCTAGGCATATCTCAGCAGCTGTTTAGGAGACCGCGAGGTAATTCTGCTGCGTCCGCGGGATCACACGACTCTCCTTCCTACTCCAGTATAGTTATAGAAGATATATATATATATATATATATATATATATATATATATATATATATATATATATATATATATATATATATATATATATATATATATATATATATATATATACACACGTTTCCTTACTCCTTTGCATAGAGCTACAGTAGTTCAGAGTTTGTGACTTTGTGATGTTCCGAGTTTTGGAAAAGTAAAAGTTGTAAATGTCGAGCGGCTAAATTTTATAGTATTTCTTCTTGTTTACTGTTTCTATTATTGCTTGTCTTATTTTCCGAAAATTTTAGGCTTACCTAGTCATAGAGACTAGGTGCCGTCACGAGACCGTTCGGAGGGTAACTCGGGTCGTGACAAGTTGGTATCAGAGCATCTAGGTTCATAGGAGTCACAAGTCACAAGCTGGTTTATTAGAGTCTCGCAGACCGGTGTGGAGATGTTTGTATCTATCTTCGAGAGGCTATGTAATTATTAAGAACAATCAAATTCTTTGGAATTCCTTATCCTGCTAGTTATTGTCATCAAATTCTTAAACTCTATTCTATTCTTGTTTATAGATGGATCGTACCCGTACCAGACGTACTGATGACCAGGCACCCGAGCCCCCAGTTAGAACCACCAGAGGCAGAGGACGAGCACGCGATGCAGCCCGAGCACCGGCGAGAGTAGAGTTGAAGGAGCCCCACGCAGCTACAGTTGGAGGGGCACAAGAGGTCCCTCCTATTACTCCAGCCCTCCAGGAGACTTTTGCTCAGTTCCTGAGTGCCTTCAGCACTCTGTCTCAGGCAAAACTACTCCCGATAGCTCCAGCTACATCATAGGCCGGGGGAGGGGCACAGACTCCCGTAGCCGTACTCCTGAGCAGAGGGTCCATATTGGGCAGGTTCCAGAGTATATTCATATGCCCCCAGCAGCTCCAACTCAGCATGAGGCTAGGGTTGTTGTTTCTGAGGCAGAGCAGCTCCGACTTAAGAGGTACAAGAAGTACCACCCACCTGAGTTCAACGGATTAGCTTCAGATGATGCCCTGGGTTTTCTTAAGAAGTGTCATCGTATTCTCCGCGTTATGGATATTGTGGAGATGAGTGGAGTTTCTTTCATCGCTTTCCAGCTGAGGAGAGCGGCTTATCAGTGGTGGCGTGCCTTTGATCTGATTAGTCCGGACGAGGCCACTTAGTTAGGCTCAGTTCTCTGAGATGTTCTTACTGGAGTTTGTCCCTCAGAGTCTCAGGGATGCTTGGCGTGCAGAACTTGAGCATCTACGCCAGGGTACCATGACTGTGTCAGAGTATACAGTCCGTTACAGCGATTTGGCTCGTCATGCACCAGCTTTGGTTGTCGTTGTCAGAGGAGGGTTCGACGCTTTATTGAGGGACTCTAACCCAGTATTCGTACTAGCATATCTAGAGAGCTGGAGACAGATATCACTTAACAGCAGGCCGTGATTATTGCCCGGAGGATTGAGAGTATGTTAGCCCGGGACAGGGAGGAGAGAGAGCCCAAGAGGTCTCGAGAGACTGGTCACTTTTTAGGAGTTCGTGCACCAGCAGCACGCGATGGTAGGGGTTTTGTGAGTCGCCCCATTCATTCAGCCCTTCCAGCAGGCAGTGGTATTCCAGCTCCTCCTAGACCTTAGGAGCCTTATTATGCACCACCAGTATCTCATGTGCCTCCTGCTAGAGGTGTTATCACTGGCCAGTCCAGCAGGTCAGTTCAGCGTCAGCAGCAGCCGCCACGTCCTCCGAGGGGTTGTTTTGGGTATGGTGACCCTTGTCATGTGATTAGAGATTGCCCCAAAGCTAGGAGGGGTGCACCACCTCAGACTTATCAGGTTCCACGTCTTCCACCGGTTCCTCCAGCTATTCTCCCAGCCTCATATGCTACCCCACCTTCTCATATAGCTCGAGGTGGAGGTCGGGGAGGTGGAGGTTGCTCTAGAGGGGGAGGCCAGGCCATATATTATGCTCTTCCAGCCCGTTCAGAAGTCATTTCTTCAGATTCGGTCATCACAGGTATTGTCCTTGTTTGTCATAGGGATGTATCCGTGTTATTTGATCCATTTGGGGATATCTCGGGATTCTTTGAGTTCCCCGTATATGTTGCTACTCCTTTGGGAGATTCTCTTATTGTGGACCGTGTATATCGGTCGTGCTTGATTGTTATTAGTGGTTTTGAGACTAGGGTTGACTTACTATTACTCAGCATGGTATATTTCGACGTTATATTGGGTATGGACTGGATATCTCCCTACTATGCTATTCTTGATTGTCACGCCAAGACCGTGACGCTGGTTATGCCAGGACTACCGAGGTTAGAGTGGAGAGGCTCCTTAGAGTATACTCCCCCATCGAGTCATTTCTTTTCTTCAAGCTCAGCGGATGGTTAAAAGGGGGTGTGATGCGTATCTAGCTTATGTGAGAGATGTTAGTGTTGAGACCCCTATAGTTGAGTCAGTCCCCATTGTCAGGGATTACCCTGATGTTTTTCCAGCTAATCTTCCGGTTATGCCGCCCGACAGAGATATTGATTTCGGCATTGACTTGTTGCCAGACACTCATCCCATTTTTGTTCCTCCTTATCGCATGGCTCCTCTTGAGTTGAAGGAGTTGAAGGAGTTGAAGGAGCAGTTGCAGGAGTTGCTTGAAAAAGATTTCATTAGGCCCAGTGTTTCACCTTGGGGTGCTCCGATTTTATTTGTTAAGAAAAAGGATGGTTCGATGCGTATGGGTATTGACTACCGGCAGTTGAATAGGGTGACATTGAAGAACAGGTACTCATTGCCCCGCATTGATGATTTATTTGACCAGTTATAGGGTGCTAGGGTGTTCTCCAAGATTGATCTGTGTTCGGGTTATCATCAGTTGAAGATTCGGG